>VDFB02328633.1:0-108378 GCA_007258455.2 Sequoia sempervirens
TGTTCATAGAAGGTTGCTAATTCATTACTAAATTCTTTCCAACTAAGCATTTTTCCTTGCTTGTCACTCATCTTCCATTGCTACATTTGGTAAGGTCCTAATTCTAAATATAATAAGGCTATGTCAACCATGGCAATATCTATTATATTATGAGGTTTAAATTATTGTTCCATGAGGCTTATCCATTAAATTACATTTCTACCATCAAATCTATTGATGTCTATTCTTGGTAGGTTCAATATTTGACTTTGAAAAGGTTATCCTATCCCTTGATATTGTTTGTTAGGGTTGTACCCACCTTGGTGGTTTTTTTGAGACTTTAATCATGATATTTATTCCAAACCTATCTAAACCCTCATTTAAATATGTTAAAAATGGGTCAAATAATTTATCCTTCATAAAATGTACTACTGTTTCATGTCCTTGTGGAATTTTTCCCTCAATTTTAGCTTGCGGACAATAAAAAGGGTCCACAGATTTTGTATTTGTAAAAAGGTCCTGTAATCCTAAAGATGGCATCACTCAATTGTGTTTTTATTTTAAGATTTATTAGGGTAGGATAGTATTATCTGGTGTAAGAGATAATTTAATGTCTGTGTTTTGAACAAACTTTGACCACTAATTTAAGGAATGTATATTGTCTCTAACAATAAATTACAAAGAACTAACCCCACCTAATTTTCTATAAGCTTTCCAAAAATGTAAAGTTTCTTAAAAAAATTGAAATTTGCAGTCTATAGAGCAAATTAATGGAAAATCATAAAATTCAAATAACTTGAGCAATACTTATTATAAAAGTCTGATTTTTTCCTAAAGCTTTATCCAATGTATACCTATAAACCCAGAAAACATCAAGTTGAAATTCGCAATGGTCTGTAAGTTATGGTGAAAACAAAAATATTCTCTCAAATCATAGTACCACTTGTTATGATATTACTTGGAAATAAATGTAAAATTATGTAAAATAGTAGACCACTTCAAGGGGTTGACCTCCACAAATCAGTTAATAATATATGAATTCAATATTTGATGTTATGATCCTATGGAAGAGAGTTAGCTTCCTTATTTATAGGGAAAATTATTTAGGGACACATCCCTTCATTCTAGTTAAAAGGGGTTAAGGTATTAACTAAGACTAATGTTAAGGTTAAGCATCCCAAAAGTGTTTATCCTTATTATACTTAGGAATATATAATATATACTTAGGAATAAATAGTATATACTTAGGAATATATGATATTAGAATCATAACAAAGAATATTGTGAGTGACAAAGATAGTTAGTTCATGAGCTTGTTTTGGCAATAACTCTTTCATTTGGTAGGAACTGAGATACCACCCAACACTAGCTACCACCCACAAACGAATGGATAGACCAAGAGTGTGAACAATGGGTGGAAGGCTATTTGAGAAATTATGTTGTTGGTCATCAAAAGGCATAGATCATGTCTATTAGGATGACACCCTTCATGACCTTGTACAGGTGCAAAGCTAGAATTTTTATTGCACTTGTTTTTCCCAACAACAAGGTCCTAGGAGCGAGTGATTTGATCAAGCAAGGCCAAGATACCTTAAAATCGCTCATAGATAATCTCCAACATGCACATAGTCAACAAAAAATGTATGCAAACCATCATAGTATAGAAAGAGCATTTGAGGTTGAAGACATGGTGTTTGTGAGCTTATAGCCCTATAGGCAATTCTTCTTGAAGGCAAGTGGATCAAAAAAATGCAGACCTCATTTCTATGGACCTTACAAATTTTCAAGTGGGTTGATGAAGTTGCATATGAGTTAAAGTTGCCTAAGGAGAGTATGATTCACAACATTTTCCATGTGTCCTATCTCAAACAAGCACTTGGAAAACATATTGTGCCATCAACTAAGTTGCCTCCATTAGATGAAGGCAAATTGATTTTGGTTCCTGACATGGTTATGGAGGTAAGGAAAAGAAAGTTGAGAGGCAAAGTCATCACCAAGTATTTCATTTAGTGGAAGAACCTTCCTGTTGAAGATGCAACATGGGAAGGGTCGCAAATCTTGGATCATCCAAATTTGAAATTGTTTGAGGACAAGCAATTTTGAGTGGGGCAGACTTATCATGTCCACTTTTGTGATAATCTTGTTATGGACCAAAATGCCTACTTCCAAATTCCCACATCTTCCCTAGTCCAATTTTTGTATATATATTCTTCCTCTTCATTCCCCTTGTGTCTTCTAAGGTCCCCAAAGTCTCTAAGTGTTGGGGCATGTCCAATCTTCTAAGTGTTCTCTAGTCATCATAGTTTCAGAGCTCCTCATCCTAGCATGCCTTCCTATCTAAGTCCAATTTTCCCTAAGTCCCTTCAACGTCAAACTTTCAAACTTGTCTATCCTATTGTGCCTTTCTTTCTTTCCCTTTCAGAGTGTTGGAGTTTCCATTCCCCAAGTACCCTTCTCATGTCATCCTCGACTTCTCACTCCCAACTCAATTTTTTTATTGAGTTACCTTTTTGAAGTTGAACTTGCAACCATACCTCTACCTAGGTACCTATTTCTCGTCATGCTCGAATCCCAAAATCCATCAATAAGCTCATACATCTAACATGAGTCAAACTTTAGTCATCCCTTTACCTGAGTACTCCTTCCTTTGCACCCCCGATCTTAGACACTCGATGACTTCCTACAATATATCCTATCAAAGCTAGTGGTGTGGAGTTACATAAAAAGTGGTACTAGGTATTAGTTTTCCCTAATTCCTAAAATCTCCCACTACTCTCTTTGGGACTTCATGTTTGAACTTCTCCTCACTTGTCCACCTTATGATATGAGTTACTCGTCATCCCTAAACTCCTAAGTCCAAAGCTCTCATCATTTCTCACTATTCATCTCACCTACCTCCAAGCACATCATAAAGCACCATTGATGCACAATTTTGCTGTTGTAACTTCCAATAAGAGATTCCTTCAGCCCTAAAACATTATTTATTATTTAGGGTGTGGATTTATGTGTACTTCCAATCACAAGAATAGAGAAAACAACCTTAGGCGCCCTTAATACGATGAATAGGGTTTGAAACCACTAGACCTTGCGCAATTATTATTGAACTCTTGGTTGCCATTAGTATATCATTCCCATACCTTTCAAGTACAACTCTAGATAGTGGCCATGATTTCATGTGTGATTCAAGGGAAAACAGTACCTGATAGGTATGGGTGTCCACATCTATGTACCTTTATGATGGTCATGGACTTCAATGTACGTCTCAATATTATTCATGGGGTATTAAGGATTCAAAGTCAAAAGAGAGGAATTATTACGAAAAATACTCAAAAACCCTAACTAGAAACCCCATTTTCAGCCCTTGTGTTTGAATGCCCAAATTGAGGACAAAAAACCCTTTTAGTTGTGTGCATCAAAGGACAAAAATCCTTTGGCCAAACGATAATCTCACTCAAAGGATATATTGGAGGTTTCATGGTGGTGGCTACCAACTGGGTCGAGCTTGACCGATTTACAAGTGGTCGTGGATGTATGTGTCACCTACAATTCATCAAAGTTGTTGTAGCACCATTTGTAGTGTCTCATAGTTCTCTTGAATGTAAGAAAGATTCTACAACCTATTTTATATTTGTAACCCAATTTGAATCTAAGGTATCAATAAATGCAAAATAGCGTTGTAATCTAGGTTTGTAAGTTTTGATTAAAATACTTAAACCCAAAATTTAATTGTTCCAAATACTACACATTTGCTAAGGATTTTACTACATATTTGCTACATAATTAACCCCATAACATTACATAAGATGGGCAATGATTGTTTCCTTGTTATCACATTCTATATTTGATGATATGTTATTTTTTTATAAAAGTAAGGACATGATTTGTGAATTGAAGTCTCAACTTTTAGCACAATTTAAGATGAAAGACTTAGGAGCTAGTAGGTTCATCTTGGGTATGGAGATCAAAAGAGGAGCAAATAGAAAGGTTTGGTTGGGTTAGAACATGTATGTGAACATGGTGTTAGAGAGGTCAACATGGTAGCTTCCTAACCATTGTGTGTTCCTATTTCGATGGAGACTAATTTATCAGTAGAGTCATGTCCAACTTCTCCTAGTGAGATGGAGAATATGGCCCAAGTATGCTAGTGTCGTTGCAAGCTTAATGTATGCTATGGTCTATACTAGACTAGACATTGCCCAATAGTCAGAGTCTTGAGCCAATTCATGGCTAATCCTCAATGAGTACATTGGGATGCAATGAAAAGGGTCTTCAAATATTTGTAGGGTACCTCTTAATTACTCCATTTGTTATCATGGTAATTCTACAAGGTACTAACACACAGTGACTACTCATGCATTTGTGGATTCAAATTGGGTTGGGGATGTTGATAACAAGAGATCCATTAGTGGATATGTTTTCACTATGTTTAGTGGTGCAATTAGTTGGATGAGAAAGCGACAAACTTGTTGATGTGATTTTTGTGACCGCACCAATCAGCAGAACAAAGTAATCTGAAGGCTACTCCATTCTCTCTTGATCAAAGAATTATGTGCGCTAAGATTGCAAGAAAGATCGCACATTCAACTCCAAGGTTCCGAAATGCTTTGGAATACCCTCAGTAGGTTCGTTGTGATATGCTGTTTTTACGAGTGGACTTACACAATTGTTCAAAAGGTTTGCAATTGACAACAGGTCAATGATTGGAAGGGGATTTTGTGCAAATGATTTAGCGTTGAGGTATGAATTTTCCTAAAACTAACCAAGAGTGTGCTGAATGTAAATGAGTATAGGGACAAGAAGGTTCTAAATTCTACTCTAAGACGGGATGTGGGATTAATCTCAACAGACTTCAACCAAACTCTACTCCACCTCGCTTCGGACAGCTTACACAAAGTTGGTGCAATCTTCAAGGGAGTGGCGCAAGGTTTTCAAGTCGCAATTTGGCATCAAGACACCATCAAGACAATGCATATCGAGACATAAATCACAACCGAACTTAAGCTTATAAATTTTCCAGTTGACCACACAAGGCAAACTTGTCGTCAGCAAGCTGCTAGTGGTATGGATTAAAACGAAGTTGCCTTGATTAACACGACAATTCCACAGCTAACATCTACTTGCATGAAATGAAAATTATACTACTTTAAACTACTTGAAGTTGAAGGGCGAAGAAACCTCACTAACTGCTCATAACAAAAGACAAATTCACCATCAATGAAACTCTTCTATTATGATAGTCTTCGTAACAATTCCTTACAAAATTCTCAAAGGGAGAACTTTCCTCCTCCTTCAAACTATGCTATGCTAAGCTACACAACTATACTATCAATCTCTCTACTCTAGTCTGATCTAGTATCTAATTTCTAATTCTAATTCTAATGAATTACAAATGAGGCGGGATGCCCCTTTTATAGATAGCCCAATCCAATGGACAGCTCAGATTACAATCAAATGAATGGCTAAGATTAAGCCACCTCAGCCCTAACCCTAAAAACTGCCAGAATGGGGAGTGGCACAATAAATGAATCACAAGATTCGCACTCACTCCCAAAATAGCAAAGGCAATTAATGCCCACAATCAATCTTCTAGAAGGTCATCATCCAGAAGTGCGTTTCCATTCTCCTTCTCCTTGGCTGCAAAATCAATGAACCTGGCAAGCACAGCCTCAACCTCCTGAACTGAAATCGGCAGGATATGATCAAGCTGAAACTCTAATACCGTAACTGACTGCCCATGCCGTGTGCAAGACTTTCTCCAAGCGGTCAAGGCATCCTGTGTATTCTAAATCAGGATGGAGAAAGTCGAAATATTTTCAAAGTCATCCTGCACAAAAGTCTTCACCTCCGAAAAGAAAGGTGGCAGCCTACTCCTCAAACCATCAGTAGTCACCTCATCAGAATTCAGCCGTCTAGCAAAGATTGCCTCCAAGGTGTTCAGGACTCCATCAATGATGTTCGTCATAGCCTTCCTGACTCTAGCTGAATCCACCTGTGCTGCATCGAAGAATCCACGTCATGTGACTATTGAAGAGTACCAACTGGTAAAATCGTACCTATCACCCTCCTGAATAACTCCTCCATCAATCAACATCTGCAAAGGAGTATACATTAATGCCTCCAGACGCTGAATAACCTTGCTCTGATAGACATGAGCATTACCCCAAGGCTGATCAACTGCCTCGATCCGTGCCATAATGCTAGAAGCTTGCTGATAAGCATGAGCAAGATCTTCCATGAACTTTTCTGTCTCGGCACAAACACCTGCAACCCACTTATCTGCCTCCTGTGCCATCTTCCTCAAATCCTCAAGGCCACTAACTGATTCCCTAGATAACTCGGCTGGAAGCTCAAGTGCTGGAATCTCCTACCCACAAGGACAAGACAAATGCTGCATGTATCCTATCAACGTCTTATGCTCCTTCAATTTCTTATACTTGCCTTCAGTCCTGAGCAATCTGTCCTTAAGCGCCTGATAAGAGTTATCACACTCCTCAATGATCTGTGCTCCTGTGGGGCGACCTAACTCCATGGTTGTGATCATATAATTCTCCGGTACAGCCTCATCTCGATCACAATCAACCCTAGGCACAGCAACGTGAAGGATGCGAGAGCCATCCTCATCTATTGAGATCTTCGAGAATTTCCTAGCTCTCTTCTTAGTTGGAGGCGCGCTGATCCTACTCAAAAATTCTTCCATCTCTACCACTGGATCAACCTCTTCACTGGGGCTCCTTCTCATTCTATCTCTAAGCCAATCAGGTACTACCTGCTGTATAACAAACGGCTGCTCGTCCCTTGCTTGCTCCTCACGGACTTGTTCTTCTTCAATTTCATTCTGGCGAGGCTCATCGGCCTCTAATGGCTGAGTATCCCCTGAAACTGCATCATCCTCTAGAGCCGTCTCAAGCTCATGCGAGAAATGTGTATCGGTAGCAGTCTCCTCATATTCCTCCTGCTGATCATCTCTAGTGGGCGCATTAACACTTTGGCCAACTAATTCTCTTCGTGGTGGCTGATTTTCCTCACATAATTCTCGCTCTTGATTCAATACATTTCTCTGATCAGCAAATAGCGAAACCTCCTGTATGCTTCGGGAGCGTGTCTCCAATGGCGTGGGTGACTTTATCACAACTCTCGGAGGCTCTGGCTGAACTGGCTCCTTCCTTCGAGATTCTGGACCTCGAGTAATCTATTTCTTTCTGCTGGTAGTTGGCGTCCTATGATCTCCCATCAAGTTGTAAGTCAAAGGAATTGACCTACTCTTCAATCTGCTCACATGCTTTTCGACCCATGCTCTAGTGAAAGTTAGGACCGATATACAAAGTGTGTCCAAATCAGCAATCTCTAGCTCTAACCAATCTGGTGGTGGAAGTGGCGTGTCTCTTACTGCCTCATAATCTGGATGGAGAACATTCATGTCCTCGTCCACCTGGTCTGGTACTGGAATAATTTCACACTCCCTAATCATGCTTATTGGTAGCCTCAAAAACATTCTTCTCTTGACTTCAGCCTCATCTGATGTATTAGCCCCGTAATCCTCAATATTTGCCTTATGAATAAACTCCTCTGACAATATCCATCTAATATTCCTGTGAGGATCGTAATACTGTCTGCTGGTGTGATAGGATAGATGGAAGAACTGAAGCTCATTTTCAGCTTCCCTAGCTGCCTGAAGTGAAGGACACACTTCATCTGAATTCCCCATGATGATTGGGAAGTCAATTCCTCCCTTCTTTCTCTTCTGAATTTTATCGTAGGCAACAAGTTGCCTAGATATCTCTAACATCAAAATTCTATTCGTTGGGTACTTAGGCAATCTATACGGGTATGAAGAAAAACCCTGCAGCCTGATATAAGGGAATTTTGGAAACTGAATAAACCAGCACCCATACCTTTCTATCAATTCCTGAGCTTCCCTCGAGATCCTGTGATGAGTCCTCTGCTGAAGTGATCTCGTTATATGCATGGTGAAGGCATCATTGACTCGCTTGTAATTGGACGTGCTTG
Organism: Sequoia sempervirens; assembly: GCA_007258455.2. Classification (NCBI taxonomy): domain Eukaryota; kingdom Viridiplantae; phylum Streptophyta; class Pinopsida; order Cupressales; family Cupressaceae; genus Sequoia; species Sequoia sempervirens. The sequence goes on from VDFB02328633.1 coordinate 7,987, forward strand.
TCAGGTGTAGTTGTGGACAAGCCTCATGAATTTTGAACTGATGAGAGCCACAACCAATTGGCTCCTTGTATGAAATTCCTCTGACTTCGTCACACGAGCCAACATGTAAACAAGGTATGAGCCCATGTAAAAAGTCTTCGTCCTTCTCAAACTTCAAAGCTGCTCATGCAAATTGTCACTAATCATCATCGCCCAATTGATATGTTCTTTCCCTTCCAACACGAGGTTTATGTAATAGAACATCCATGGCTCAAAAATAAACGCCTGGGGGCAGCCTCTAACTCTGCTAAGCATCATGATCAAGTCGCTGTACTCCTGCTTCAAATCATCTGATATAATCTGCTTCGGCAACTTCGTGCGAGAGGGCTTGGGCTTGTTCATCCAGCGAGAGTTGATCATCTCTACACATCTCTCAAACGTTGAAGCATACATTCGCTCAGCACGTTCCCTTGTCTTATAAATCATCTTCTCATGCGATGGGATTCCAAAAGCTTCATCAATAGCTGCAGGAGTGAGGTTGGCGAACAATCTACCATCAGGCGAAACTATAGACTTATGATCCGAGTCGTAGTAGTTGGCACATTCCATCATCAGCTCTAGACACTGAATTGTTGGTGGAAAACCAGCAGCTGCATATAATCCACTTCAAACAATATTATGCGAAGTGATTGAAGGACGATGATTGCCAACTGCCATCATTCGACTTTTGAAGGCCTCCATGTTGAAAGAACCCAAATTTGTGTCAGCCAGCTTGCCCAACTTTGAAGTGAATTTTGACTCCGGCAGGAAAGGCTTGCTCAGCTTCTTCATAACAGCCTGCCTGGATGCAGCATTATTGTCTCTGCCAGTTGCTCTTACTTCAGCCATCCTGCAAAATAACAAACAGCCATCAGCAATTTAACTTAGAAAAATAAAATAGCATGGGGCTTCTAGTCGACTTTCTTAAAATTGAGAAGCTGCAACATTATATTTCCTCTGCAAACCTCAACTTCTCCTCTAGCAATTTCGAACTTTCAAAAATTAAAAAGTTTCAGCAACTTCAACTCTTGAGAAAATCATACAACCTTACTTTCAGCAACTTCTGAATTCAAATTCGCACTTCAAAGTTTCAACCTCAACAATAAGAAATTAACTTGAGCTTCAGCACACAACAATTCTTCTTCTTCTTCAAGTCGAATTTCTTCAATACTCAGCCACAAACTTTCCTCTGCAATCTCAACTTTAGAGCTAGAATCGAACTTCTTCAACTGGTGGAGAAAAATGAATAAACTTTTAGCTCATATAGGCAAGTCGAATTCTAGAAGAGGCTAAGTTTAGCCAGCTTATTAAATTTCCACTACTTCACAACAGGAATTTAAATTTCCCTCCTTTTGGCAATTGCAACACTTGGCATTTGGCATCTAGAATCTTGACCTTCTAGAATTTCAAAAGATTCATCTTGACTGGCGTACTTAGCATTTTAATTCATTTTGAAAATATTCACTCTTTCAAAAATTTATTTCACCAACTGAAACTCTGACACTCAATTTTATTCATCCCTGACTCTAGAAGATTCATCTCACAAAGAATTCGATCAAAATCATCTAGTGAATCAACTTCAAATTCATTGTCTGAGGCATTTTGTTTCAACAACACATTTTATTCATTTTGCCTTAGAAAAATTTAAATTTTCCTTAGGAAAATTTCATAATTTAAGTGCCGATCAAAATTTCCATCTTGAAAGCCTTGGCGAAGTGCAGAAGACTTTGAAATCCATTCCTTGTCGAAGATCTTCAATACCCAGAAGAAAATTCCCTTCAAAACGTGTTGAATTCATGGGTCTACAAACAAAGGGGTACATTTAATTTTTGAATTTTAAACCTTAGGAAAATAACATTTCTCATTAAATTTATTCCAATTCTTCATCTTTGGGCGTGTTTCCTTGTTCTGTCTTGAAAATTCTCATGATCTTAGTGAAGCTGGCATCCTCCGACTCATCCATTGTCACTTTCACTCACGCCTCTGAAAATTTCACATCTTCTCCAACTTGGGCGTATTTTTCCTAAAAGGTGAAATTTAAATATTAACACTTAGGAAAAAATATATATATTTTATCATTTTATTGCTAACTTGGGCACACATAGGCATCAAGGAGAAATTTGAATTTTGCCTTAGAAAGTTTTCTCCATTGAACTTCAATCATGGCGCATTCCACCTGTGGTGAGGAATCTTTTATCAACACATTTTCAATGCCTAGCATATTTCCTCATTTTAAATTTTATCCCTAGCATGCACTTTGGGCGCATATAGCACATCATGGAGGATATTTTTATTTCAACGCCTAGCATAGTCACCTTTCATTCACCTCACCTTGGGCGCATTTCATATGTTGAGGTGGACTTAGCTTCCAACACCTTAGCCATTTCATCACCATCACTTATTTCCTTGGGCGCATTTAGCCTATGGAGGAGGAATTTACTTCACTTAACAACTTTTATCTTCACCTTGGACTTGGCACCTTCAAAGGGTGGTGAAGAATTCAACACTTAGAATATTCTTTATTGCATGCACAACGCCCTTTGACTTGCCTTGACCCTCTCTTGGGCGCATTTCACATAGGTAGAAGGATTAACACTTTTCATGCATTTGACCCCTTTGACTTCTTCAAGCATGGGCGCATTTAGGGGTGAGAGGAGGATAACTTCATGCCTTAGAAAATTTTCTAACACTTTCATCCTTGAAGAGTGTCACGTCTCATACAATGACTTATTTTGACCATTGACTTATTTTGATCATGACTTATTTTGACCATTGACTTATCTTGACCATGATTTATTTAGATAATGTTTGACCATGACCTTATGAGATTTAATATACGAAGTATGATATGTGTTAAGAGCGATGCTTTAATATAATTGTTTTCTTTCAAGAATTATGAATGCATTCATATAAAATAGAAATGTTGAGTTAATTATTGTTTCTACAATGGTTACTAATACACTTTTGTTTTGCACGCCTGAGTGCATTTGAGTGGCAGGAGATCGAAGGCCAAGGAGATCGAAGGCCAAGAGTGTGATTGAGGAAAAGGAGGTTAGCTTCTCGACAGGTTAGAAGAGGAGAAACTCTCGGTTATGCACACACCACTTACATCATGTAGCTGCATTAGGTCATGTTCGTTTTTACAATGTGATTGCGTGAAAATGATTAGCATAGCGAGTTTGAAATATGGTTTAATTAAATTATGAAATAATATGGCCTATTCTATTTTATTATTTCTCATTATATATTTGAGCAACAAAAGGATAAATCTGTTTTTGTTAAAAGAAATGTATTTAGAAATAAAAACAAATTAAATAAAAGAATAAACATAATATAAATCTGTTTTGCATAAATGAATTTTTAAAAATTGCATAAAAGAGGATATAAATAATTCTGTTTTGGGATATATGGTTAATATTACCAAAAGAAGGAAGAATGAACAGCCCGAGAGAGCATTGGGCTCTGGAAAATTCTGTCTCAAAACCAACAATTCGCTGGGCATGTGGCAATCCTTGGAAACTGCTGTCATCTGGAAATCTTATGCATGATCCTCGAAAAAGAGGAGGCTTTAAGAAAGAGGAAAAAGACTTTGATTGAATACATCGGAGAGCTCTGGAACAGAGGAAAAAGGAGGTACTGTTGAACATCTGCAAATAGCACCAAATTTTGCCAGGTTCTCTTCATTGCTATGCCTTCTTTTAATTTGATTGTAAAAAAACTGCAGTAGGACATGTTTTATCCCCTGTTTAGAGTGCAAACATCTGTGAAATTTTTCCAAATTTGTTTTAAAATCTGGGTATTAGCTTACTACTCTGTGTTGCAATTATATAATACACATTCCTTCTTCAGAGTTTGGGTTTTCATTCTGTGGCAAGTCTACATTTTTCTCAAGTGCAATTACAATTATATGTCTCCATATCTGGTTTGTTTAAAAATTCTGTCATCTAAATAAAAACCAAAATGTCTTGAGATAAATCCGAATGCAGTTTATACTGGGCGAATGTCTTTCTTTTTTTTTCTTGAGTTTTGAAATTGCTAAGGGATTAATTCCCTTGCCCTCCCCATGGGAAGGTCGTGGACTGTGGGAGGCTCGCGCCCTCCACAGGCCGCGGCCTATGGAGAGGGCGCGAGCCCTTCACAGGCCGCCCCCTCCCCATGGGAGGGGCAAGGGCTTTCCTGAGCCCTTTTGGTCGCTCAATGCCAGTAAGGAAACCATGTAAAATACCCTGTTCTGTGTGCACGGCCAGTGAATTCGTTGCACAGATTTGAAAACCATAATTTCTTATTTCGAATTATACACAGCTGAACATGAATTTCTACACACACACACACACACACACACACACACATATATATATATATACATATATAAATAGATACCCATGCATTATGAAGCAGGAAACTCATATCCAGAAAATAGTATGAACTCTGTTGATTTTGTGCCAAATACAAATTGAAACAGGAAACTCTTTTCCAGAAAAGTAGTATGAATTCTGTTGAATATATACAAATATCTTTGAATTGTTAAACCTGAAGCAGGGACAGAAATGTCTTGAAAAGCCATGTAACAGAAAGTAGTATGAATTCTGTTGAGTATATATAAATATCTTTGAATTGTTAAACCTGAAGCAGGGACAGAAATGTCTTGAAAAGCCATGCAACAGAAAGTAGTATGAATTCTGTTGAATATATATAAATATCTTTGAATTGTTAAATCTGAAGCAAGGACAGAATTGTCTTGAAAAGCCATGTATCAGAAAGTAGTATGAATTCTGTTGAATATATATAAATATCTTTGAATTGTTAAATCTGAAGCAAGGACAGAATTGTCTTGAAAAGCCATGTATCAGAAAGTAGTATGAATTCTGTTGAATATATACAAATATCTCTGAATTGCTAAACCTGAAACAAGGACAGAAATGTTCTTGAGACACCATGTAAACTGGAAAGTACCTTGAATATGTTAAAAGGAATACAACATGAAATGTGAATGAAAGATTATCTTTCAAACCTCAGAATTTCTGAATAAATTGCATTGTATCAGTATATTATTTTTACTCTGTAACCTGTATTGAAATAGGGAATTAAAACTGTCAGTCAGCTTGAGCTTGGTAAGAATAGAAATGCATATTGAAAACAGAAAACACTGTTCTTACTATCAATTAGTGCACTGAAAATTATCAAGATATATATATATGTTCTTCTCAAAGGGACACTTACCAAAGAATAAATGACATCTTACAACTGAATTACAAAGAATGTTCTGAAAATTCACTTCTTTTAGAATTGATTGAATGATGGAAGCCTGTATGAAAATGTATTAAGTTTCTGTTAAGTATTTATTTTTACTTCACTATGGTAACTTCCGGGACAGGGTGCCGAAGGTGGGCAAACAGAGACGGTAGTATTACCTTTTCTAATTCTACCATTTACTTGTATTATTTTGCTTGGCCAAGCACTGTACCATTGAAATAGATGGATTGTTTATTTTAAAAGCCTAGAAATTTATTTGAGTCTCTGCCACCTCCTGTTGCAAGAAATGTGTTTATTTCATGTTAGAAATGCATATAGGCATCAGGCACGCACCGAGAGTGCCCTCCTGTTTTACCGTTTCGGGTTGCTAGGCTCCTTTATGCAGGGCCGGGGATTCCTTCGAGTTAGGAAGGGACCCGGGGAAGTCATGGACTTCGTGGTTGGGCGGAAAAGGCGCCTGAATCACATTCTTGGCCCCAGCTCGCAAGAAGACCAAGGTGTCACGGCGGTTGGTGGATCCAAGATTATTTGCTATTGATGTACTTATGTATCATTCAGACTTGGCTTGTGAAGCCCATTGTATATGTATATGCATTTTGACATTCTTGTTGAAACTTGAAATGGAAGTATGTTTTGAAAGTATTTAATGTAACATTGATTTTGAGAGGTTAAAGTTTTATAACTTAGCATAGAAAAGATGTTCTATTAGAAGGATTGATTCCTCCAAGTGAGGTTGAATATATGTATATGAGAAAGTCATCGAAATACTTGATACATTACATTGATGATATTATTTTATGAAATGCAATTTAAATTCTCTTTATTTCATTTGGAAGTGTTATGAGAAATGTTGACTTTTTGGAAACCTATTTATAATGGTTTGAATAAATTTAGAATACTCTTAATTTCTCTTTAATGCTGAGTTAAATGGTTTGGAAACACTCTTAATTTTCCGAGCGCTACAAAGAGGGCGCATTTAGGGGGTCAAGGTGGATATAGGTCCATGCCTTAGAAACTTTTTGCATGCTTGATGATGAGGGCGCATTTGAGGGTGCTTGCAGGATATTTCAACACTTAGAAACTTTTTCAATCACCTTCTTGAAGTGGGCGCATTTGGCATGTGCAAGGGGATGAACTTTAACACTTAGAATTTTCTCTAGACACCACTTTGAAGAGGGCGCATTTGAGGGGGTCAGGTGGATTTAAGTCTTTGTCTTAGAAATTTTTAACACCTTTATCCTTCCTTGGGCGCATTTCAAGGGTCCTGCAGGATGAAATCTAGACTTAGACAATTTAATCTCCATCAAACTTCATTTCTCTTTGAGGGCGCATTTAGGGGGTGGAGAAGGATCAAATTTCAACACTTAGCCATTTTTTTTCTTCCTTCTGCTAGCTTCTCCACGCCTTACTATATATAGTAAGTCCTTTGATTTTCACATCTCTAAAGCTCAGATTGACTTGAAATTTTGACCACAGGATCCTTAAGACCTACTTTTATAGCATGTTTCTGAAGGTGGTTTACTATTTATAGCAACTGCCTGATTTTGATACTTCCACAGCTTCGTTTGTCTTGAAATTTGAATGGCGTGCTCCTCATGGGGTGACCTACCTGTTCACACTGGCGCCTACTGTTGGTTTACTATTTGTAGCCAGTTTCTAGAACGCCTTACTATAAATAGTAAGTGCTCCGATTGCCTTCAAATTTTACCGGTGGATAGCTTGAAAGATGTTGATTGCAGTGGGATACACCAGTTTTCGAAAATTCTGATATTTTACCCCTCATTTTGGGTCCCGAAGCTAGAAACCCTAATTTGACTTGCATATATATCAAATGACCTCCGTTTGACCTCATTTCTGTTGCACTTCGCCCTGTTTGTGGTTCTGATGCGTTGGGCAGCTGCCAGAATGGACCTGCTAAAAATAGTAAGTCTCTAAAAACTAGTCATCTTGCTTTGCATGTCACATCATTGCGAAGCTCTTGAAAAACCCATAAGGAATCATCAGACATGTAAAGAAAACTCCAACATGCAAACCCTAAAATCTGCTCCGGAGGCTGAATACTAAAAGTGACCATCTCATTTTGCATGTTATATCGTCACGTAGGTTTCAAAAAACCCAAAAAGAATCTCTAGACATGCATCGAAAAACTCTACATATAAACCCTAAAATCTACTCTGAAAGCTGAACTTGCTAAAAATAGACAGTTGTTCGTTTCAGCTCAAAATTTGCAGACAAGCAGCTTGATGTGTTTTGGATGCAGTGTAGCGATCGGAACTTCAACAGTGCTGGAAGAACGCCCTGAATCTGGTACTTACTAAAAATAGTAAGTTGTTGGAATTCGCTGAAATTTAGCTGAGGACCTGCTAGAAGCATACTGACTGCAATATGAAGCTCAGATTCCAACTTATTCACTCCATTTGACCTCAAATTGACCAGAAAAGTACAAACCCTAATTCTCAAACTTGGCCAAAATTTCACGTTTAAGCTCACAGACGAGCACATCCCCGGAAAGCAGATAGCAGAAAGAGACAAAGACAGAGACAGAGAGAGACAGAGACAGAGAGAGAGAGACAAAGAGAGACAGAGAGAGAAAACCAAAGCCAAAAGACCAGAATGGAGCAAAAATTAGGGGGTACCTATTTTGAATGGGGCGATGTGTGAAAAGGTCACAACAAGACTATGGTCACTTTGTCCACTACAAAAGCAAAGTACATGGTAGCTACTCATGCATGTAAAGAAGCCATTTGGCGTAAACACTTGTGTTTAGATGTGAGGCTAGCTCTAGTATTCAAAGGACACATGCTTGTAAAGATAAAAACATGAACCTTATCTCTAAATTATGAACTCCATGATTCAAACAACTTCTCACCATCTAGAGGATACTAAGGTCAATGACCAAAAAACCACTAGGCTTAGAAATATTGGCTTTCCAAACATGGTCTACAATAGAACTCCAACAATTGATGATTGATAATAACTGACCCTTATTCCTAATCCATATAGCATCAAAAAACAAAACACTCAAAATCCAACTAGACAAAAAAATATAAATAATTGTAAATAAAGCAACCAGTTTGCCCTTGATGATCTTGCCCTGCAAATCAACAACTACACTATTGTCACAAGCAGTTATGCATTCAACAATAACAGTAACGCAAATTTTGGCAAGTGTACCACCGTCACCAACAATCACACCATCGTAACCAATAGTCACACCATTGTCACTATTGATCCTACACAAAACAAAAACGACTCCGAAAACGGTGTCTCTTTAGACTTCCAACAATTGGGACTCCTTTGATACGTGAAAGGACATCTTCCAAAACCTTTTATAAATAAAAGGCATGTTGTATTGGTTGAGACATGAGTGTAGCAATGAGTAATTCATGAATTATGTTGCCTTTGTAAGAAGAGAGAGTAAGAAATAGCACAAAGTTGGAGAGAAGAGTAGCAGCATAGAGTTGTTAGTTGCACACTCTATTGTGCTCATTGTAATTTCCATCATCAGCTAAGAAAGAGAGTTAGTGATCAGTCAATACTATTAAGCCTTACTAAATAGGGACACATCCCAACCACCCCTAGAAAAAACCAAGCATTTCAAGGATGGGGATGTTTTAGAGACGCGAAGACTTGGGGGAAACGTCCCCCCGCCATCCCACAATGGCCACCACATACCCAAGAATGTTTCCAAGAAAACCCCCTAGTTTGGAGAAGCCATTGAAACTCTAGGATGTCCAGAAGACACCTAGGGGACTCCCAAGAGTCTCCTGACCACCCTTGAAGCAATCACAAAAAAATTATAAATAAACATCTAAGCCTCATTCCAAATCACTCCCATGTTTCAAAAATAGTAAAGCATTGGTGTTGCTAAAAACCTAAGTTGTTGATTTTGGTATGGGGTCGGGTATAGATACGGGGTTCTAGTACATCAATATGGCAAAAAAATAATTTTTTGGTACGATAGGACAGTATAATATATATATACAAAAAAATTAAAAATATATAGAATCTAAATTGCAAATACATTTAATAAAGATATATCATATAATATTATATTTTAAATCTTTGATAGTATGATACTTCATCATTGATCAAGTTAATGATAAAGATAAATATCAATTGATAGTTCAAATTTTCAATATTATGTCATATATCACATATGTCCACAACAATTCAAATGAAAATCATTACAATTACAGAATTTGAAAATAATACAATCAAAAAAATGTATCCTAGTCTTAAATCTTCATCAAAAGCATATAGATCAAAGTCATTGCTTGATTCAACATCATTTGAACCACAAGCAAATGGAGTGCCACTCGCACTAGGCACATCACATGTAAGAGTCTCGTCATCATCTACATTGACTCTAGCAAGCTCTACAATAAATTCATCCAAGTTGGTACACTTAGGGGTTATATCCCAATTCTTCATTGCCCCTTCCTTGTAGTCAACTTCCTTATGTGTTAGGAGACGCAATTTGGAATGGACATAGACCAAGTCTTTAACTTTTTTTGCAGCCAATTGGTTACACTTCATTGAGTGGATAAAGGAGTATATATACTCCAATTCCATTCAGCCAAAGAAAAACTTGAAATTTATTGAAATTAGACAGAAAGTCAATACAAATTAAAAATAAAAATACAAAATAATGGTAAGTACTAAATTCTATGAATGTTAAATAAAAAAAAAAAATGCTTGCTTGTCATAGAACCTTATGATGCAGAGCATGGTGGGCTTCAAAGGTTTTCCAAGACACAAAGCACTGATTTTTGAAAGATCACCCAAACACCCACAAATTCACTTCACAAGGAACAAGGTTACAAGACCACAAATACACCAAATAGGGGTTTCAAGACACCAAACTCTCATTGAAACTTTACCACACCTTAAACATCATGGGTTTGACAGGATCAAGCCAATAAAACTTTCCTTAGAACACTGGTTTCTCCATTCTTCCATCGCGCACTCACAAGAGACCTATTTGCTTGTATTATTCCAAATGGAAAAAATCGGGTGGAACCTTCCAACCAATTTGAATCACCAAAAAAAAAATGCAGTCTCAAGTACCCATTAAGGCCCTCTTAAACATACTTCAAACTCAAATAAGGTTGTTTTGGAAAGAATTCCCTTAAAAATGATTGTCCCGTTTTCAAGGAGACCTAATTAGGCTAGTTTCACAAGGTCAATATTGGATCTCTGTACTTCTGACTTCAAAACTCTTCACCAAGGGCCAAGACACATCTAAAATGGTCTACATAAGCTTACTAAACCGTTTCCCACTCTGTTCCAAAGCTTCTTTAACAAACCCTAGCTTCTAGCCATCAACTCATGTATGAAAATCATGAAAATCACATAGGGCAATGTTGATGCGTGTTTTGTGACACACCAAACATCAAAATAAAATGCCCAAAGACACCCTATCCTCTCTTGAAAAACCACCGCGTATGCTAAGATTGCAAGAAGATCATATGGCGATTCCAAGGTTCCTTATGTCAAGTATTAACGTGTGGATAAGCTCTATGGTCGTTGTGATATGTTGCTAACACAAAGGGACTTATGCTAGGCTTGTTCAATTCACAATGAAGGTCTAGACAATGAAGCTCTATTGTTTGGGTCTTGGATCAAACAAACTAAAAAAAAGGAGATAAGGGTTTAGAATTTCTAATCTACTTCCTAAGAATTCAAGAGACGGTATTGACTTGGTGGAACCAATAACCATGCTTTGCTTCGCCACGCTCAACGACAACTACACAAAGGGGGTGCAATCTTCAAGGGAATGCTTATTATTTTCACGTCATGAATAACTACCATCAAATCCGAACAATGTTTATCCATACAAAGTTAAGCATCCACAAAGTAAGCTCAGGCTAACTTAACGCATTGAATGAAAATCATTCATTCAAAGAAAGTATGAGTAAAAGTTTCACCATAAATCAATACTTATCAGATCTTGCATTCATCTAACATACATGAAATAAAATCTAAACTATGATGAGGGATAAGAACCATGCCAACTCCAAAATAAGAGAAGTAATCACCATCAAAACAATGCATGCATTACTTATTACTTTGGCAGTCATACACAACAATTACTTATCTCAACATGTTTTGCAACATGCTCCCATGCTTTACAAATGAGGGGGTGAGCTCAATTTATAGGCTCCCCAATTACAATTCAATGGCCAAGATTGATTTAGGATCAATCAGAATGTCCCCTTCTCAAAGAAGCATCAAGCTATGACCGTTGGCCTATTCCTGAGACCCTCAGAGGGTCAAAAAGGGAGGGTGAAATTAGGGTTTCCTGAAGGCTTTGAGGAGAGTTGTTGTTTGAGTTTGGGTTTCTCGACCCAAGGATTCTTTTTCCTTGGTTTTCAGAGAGCTTCGCAGTGGTGTGTTCAGTTTGGCATTCCGGGCAACTTCGTGAATTTACTATTTTTAGTAAATTCTATTTCTGGCAGTGGACAGTTTGGGTTCAGTTCAGTTGGATCACCTCTTCAGTTGTTTCAGCTGACACTTCAATTCTTGGCCTTGGGCGCATTTTTTTGTGGAGAAATAAGTATTTTATTATAATATTATTATTTTAATATTATACCCTTGGTCTAGCAGTGCAACTTTAAGTTGTTTTTTAAAAGGGGACTTTTGAGGGTCAAGGCGTCATAAGGAGATATATTATATTTTAATGTCAATTTTGAAGATTATTAAATGGGACGCCCTTTTGTGAGATGAAGTTTATTTTAAAAAGTGAAATATTTTATGGAGGAAAAAGGACGCCATCTTTTGGAGGGAAAAGAGTAATTTGAAATTAGGGTTTTGGGGCGCCCTCTGGAAGTTTCTAGATGTTCTCTCATTTCTATTTAAGCAGGCCTCAGCTCTTCATTTGGTATCTTCTGTCTACTACACCGTTATGCTGCTGGATTGAATTCAGACACTCGCTTCGAGGAAAGCACACCTCCTAGCATTGGCTCATCTTCTTGCTTGAAAGATAGCAACTAGTTGAGAGGTTAGCTTGTAGTGAGTTATTTCATATTTTAGTTGTGTGGTTTACATTTTGGAGTTCTAGTTTGTGTTTCTGTCATATTTCTGATGTTGCTGAATGTCATTGAAGAATGTAAGAATTGCTCACAAGTCAGAAAATAAAAATGTTATCATTCTGGGTATTGCATCTATCTGTTTGCCAATGTAGGGCGACCTTTCTAGCTAACTTTCAGATTTTAATTGTGAGTCTTTAATTTTATTGAGTAAAATCGCCCTTGCTGCTGGGCCGTACCTTTTTGGGGGTGTCTTGGAATGTGTGCAATTCATTGAGAGTTATTTAGAGTGGGTTTGAGCTTTCTCATTGGGCGCCTTCATCATACAAGCAATCTGCACTTCGTCTGGTGTCAATAGGATGTGATTTGAGCAAGTTACGAACATTTAAGTGGATATATTGTTGCAGATTTCATCGTTCTTTGTGCAGGTCTGATACAGCAGATTTAAGAAAGTTGTTCCTTGGTCGAGATTTAAGTATTGGACATCAAGTTTGATATTGTAAAAGCTTACTAATCATATGCAGCTTGGAAAGACATAACTTCTTTGTTTATGAGTATATTCTATCTAGTTGTAAGCTGTTAGTAGTACTATCAGCATTTCCAATCTTATATCTCATTTCTCTAACTTGTATTTCCCACTGAAGAAGTGGAAGAGGCTGGCTTGCCGCCTTTTACTTTCTTGCATTGTAATCTCCTAAGTCTCCACCATATGGTCGCCTCTGATCCATCACGGATCGAGTAACACATACTTGGTGTTGAGCTCTTTCAGTTTTGCAATAGATAGGGATCCTCTGACCGAATGCTCGTCGTTCACCGGCGCATCTCTGGTTAGAGTTCTTGTTCAGCAATTACTTTTGAGATCCTCTGACCAATGCTCACACCTTGCCCGCATCGGGATCCTGGTGTACATCCTGGTTAGAGTTACTTTCTGCATCGTTCTGGTTTATGCTAACATACTTGAATTAAGGTATTTGCATTATGTCATTTGTGAAAAAACAAAATTGGTCCGGTTCATTCACGGTGGTATCGAGGAGCCATGATTACGCCCAACTTTGTGCCCAACCCGGTGATTCACGTTGGTCAGATGAGTAGCGGTGATTGCGGTCACTTCACGAGTCGAGCCCGAGAAGACAAGCAGTCGGCTTCGGTGCGAGAAGCGGAATGCAGGAGAGCTTTGGCGGAATAGCGGTGGATGTCACGGGTAAGCGGTTGAGGCTGTCGGACGAAATCTTAGGACAGCCATGGAAGAGAAGGATGCAAGGATGGAAAAGAAGTTTGATGGGATGATTGAGATGATGTCTCGATTACTTGCTAAAATGGATCAGCAAGCTACTCAGAACCATATTCCGAATCAAAACCATGCTACAGGAGAAAGCAGTGGTGTCAATGGAAACAACGGGCATAATGGAAACAATGGTAATGGAGGTAGTAGAACCATTGGACAGCATGATGCCATCTCTAGCGGATCAGCCTCTAGACCGCTCTTTCCTACATTCACTCCAAGAGAGGAACAACCAGTTGAAGCTCCCGTTCCCTTGGTAGACGATGCCCGACAAGCCTATATGGAGTATGCTACCCTACCCCCTGATCTTAGGAACCAATGGTCCTTTGATCAATTCTTGAATCAGAGGGACAGAAGACAAGGAAGAAGAGTTGATAACCGAGCTAATTGGGTTCCTAGAACTGATTTCCATCAAGCCTTAGGGAAGGTAACATTGGCTCACTTCGATGGAAGTGATACGTGTTCAGCAAGATCATGGGTTCAGAAGTTAGACAACTACCTTTCACTTCGTCCCATGCCAGAAGAAGATGCCATCAAGTTTGCAACACTCCATTTAGAGGGAGCTGCCCATGAGTGGTGGTACCATGGTTTGGTCACTCTTGGCCATAACCTTATTCGAACCTATGGAGAATTCACCAACAAGCTGATTGAAAGGTTCGACACTAAGGATCCTGAAGTACGATTTCGCGAGCTTGCACAACTCAAACAGCATGGCTCCTTGGATTCTTACATTGCTGATTTCCAGAGGCTTTCCGTGATGGTGCCCAACATCACCGAAAGAAGATTGGTTGTTTTGTTTTCTGAAGGTTTGGTTGAACCCTTGAAAGGGTGGGTTAAGGCTTTCGATCCACCAAGTCTTGATGAGGCAATCAAGAAGGCTCGTAGTATGGAGTTATCAGCCCCTAAGCCTAAATTTCCGCCTAAGCCTTTTGGCCATAAGAGGGATAAGGATAAGAGACATTCTTCTAATCAGCACAAGAAGTTCCCACCTAAGTTGACTGAAGAGCAACGTGAGCAGCTCAGAAAGGAGGGCAAGTGTTATTTGAAACCAGACTAAAACCGCCGATATCTGAAAGAAGCGTTAACCATCAGGAACAATTATAGATCAACATAAATATTTTTGCGTCAAACGGTCAGCCAGGACAACAGAGATCGCTGAAATCCAGTCGTTTAAAGTTTGAGGAGCCTGCCTCAGATTTAAAGCAAAATCTTTCAAAGTTAAAGTAAAGTGGAGGATAGAAGGCTCCTCCCGTATTATTACATTAAGTAATCTTTTAGTTACGCGCCTGCTTTTCAATGATAAAGAATTAATAGTTGCAAAAGATCCTCACGCCGAAAATTGAAAGAGCTTCAAAGTCATAATTAAAATTTGTCGGTTTCCACATTCCACGAAGTTACATGTCCACTGGGTTTGGAAACTATGAAGTCAAAAGATGACTTCTATGTGGTTACTAGTGGTGACACAGATGCAGTCTTGGGCATACAATGGTTACGCTCACTTGGTGAAATCTCTCTCAACCTACAAACCATGGAGCTCAAGTTCCAATCTGATGGTAAGAGAGTTGTTTTGAGAGGAATGTCTAATGGTGGTCCTCGGATAGTTTCTTTCAAAAGGATGGAAAGGCTGATTAGACATGACCAAGTGGAGTGGGCTGCGGAATGCATGGTTCTTCCTGCCAGTCCAGTTGAGACCAAGAGGGAATATCCTCCTGATATTCAATCAATACTCACCAAAAGGAGTAAGGTGTTTGCTGATCTACCACCCGGGCCACCACCAGAAAGAGGTGCTGAGCATGTTATTGAACTTAAGGAAGGGGCCAAACCAGTAATCACAACACCGTATAGATATCCTAAGAAGCAGAAGGATGAAATAGAGAAGAACATAAGAGAACTCCTGGAGATGGGCTTCATTCGCCCTAGCAAGAGTCCTTTTGCTTCAGCTGTTGTTCTTGTGAAGAAGAAGGACGGCACCATCCGCATGTGTGTGGATTATCGTGCCTTGAATCAAAGCACAATAAAAAATCGGTATCCTATTCCTCGGATCGATGAGCTCATAGATGAGCTACATGGTGCTAAATTCTTCTCTAAAATTGATTTGAGATCGGGTTACTATCAAATCCGGATGAGGGGCTCAGATGTTGAGAAGACGGCATTCAGATGCCACTATGGTCACTTTGAGTTCCTAGTCATGCCCTTTGGCTTGACTAATGCTCCAGCAACCTTCCAGTCCTGCATGAACAGAGTTTTCCAGAAGCAGTTGAGGAAATTTGTGTTAATTTTCTTTGACGATATTCTCATCTTCAGCAAGACGTGGGAAGAACACCTCAAGCACTTGGAGGAAGTGCTTAGCATTCTTGAATCGGAGAGTTTGTTTGCAAAGGAGTCCAAATGTGAATTTGGGATGAAGGAGCTGCTCTACCTTGGCCATATCATCAGCGCTGAAGGGGTGAAGGTTGATCCAGAAAAGATCAAAGCTATAGTAGATTGGCCACCTCCAGAAAATCTAACTCATTTGAAGGGATTTTTGGGTCTTTGTGGCTTCTATAGAAGGTTTGTAAAGGGGTATTCTCAAAGTGCTGCTCCTCTTACTGACCTCACTAAAAAGGGGGCTTTCATGTGGTCAGAAAAAGCTCAAAGTGTGTTTGATAAATTCAAGAAAATCATGAGTTCTTGTCCTGTATTGGCCATACCAGATTTCTCCAAACCCTTCGAGTTACAGTGTGATGCTTCAGGGGAAGGTATTGGGGCTGTTTTGATGCAAGAGAAGCATCCAATTGTATTTGAAAGCAGAAAATTAAGAGGGGTTGAAAGAACCTACTCTATCTATGACAAGGAAATGCTTGCAATCATGCATGCATTAGCCAAGTTCAGACAGTATCTGGTGGGGAGTAAATTCGTGGTCAAGACTGATCACAACAGTCTCAAGCACTTTATGCATCAGAAGGACTTGAATGAGAGACAGCAGAAGTGGGTGAGTAAGCTACAAGCTTACGATTTTGACATTGAGTATGTCAAAGGGAAGAATAACGTTGTGGCTGATGCCTTGTCTAGAAGGCCTCACTTGAGCTCATTGTGTGAGCTTAATGCTGATTGGAAGGAGTTGTTGCTTGCTGATTATGCCAAAAATCAGTTTGCAACCAACGTTATTGAAGGTACTTTTCATGATGAAAGGTACAAGGTAGTTGATGGGTTGATCCACTACAAGGGAAGAATCTTCTTGGTGGCTGATTCTAAACTTAAGAAGAGGATTTTGGTGACTTTCCATGACAGTCCACTTGCTGGTCATCAAGGGTACTTGAAGACATACAAGCAGATTCGAGAGAGATTCTCTTGGAAGGGGTTGAAGGATGATGTTCAGCGTCACATCAAGGAGTGTAGTACTTGTCAAATGAATAAAAATGAGCACTCTCTTCCAGCTGGTCTACTGCAGCCACTTCCCATTCCAAATCAAGAATGGGAGAGTATCTCTATGGATTTCATCACCGGGTTGCCTAGGGCTCAAGGCAAAGACTGTATTTATGTTGTAGTGGACAGATTGACCAAATTCTCTCATTTCTTTGCCATCACAAGCACATTTACAGCAGCTCAAGTTGCAGATTTGTTCTTCCATGAAGTGTTTAGACTGCATGGGTTGCCTAAAAATATTGTGAGTGATAGGGACAGCAAGTTCCTAAGCACCTTTTGGCAGGAAATTTTTAGAATGAGTGGTACGGTGCTTACTCCAAGCACTAGCTATCACCCACAAACGGATGGTCAAACGGAGATTGTGAACAAGTGGTTGGAGGGCTATCTCAGAAATTATGTCTCGGAACAGCAAAGAGCATGGGTAAAATGGCTCCACTTGGGAGAATATTGCTACAATTCATCTTTCCACGTGTCAATAAAGATGTCTCCATTCATGGCCCTCTATGGTTACGAGGCTCCAAGCTTTGCTGATTTGGTGTTTGGCGATAGCAAAGCTCCTCAAGCCAAGGATTGGTTGCAGCAGAGCCAAGATGTTTTGAAATCTTTGAAGGGACAACCTTCAAATGGCACAAAATCAGCAAAAGATGTACGCTGATCAGCAGCGTGTTGAGCGCTCATTTGATGTTGGTGACATGGTATATCTTCGGCTTCAGCCCTACAGACAGTCTACACTTAAGAAGAGTGGAGCTGAGAAGCTGAAACCACGCTTCTATGGACCATTCAAGGTTGTTAGGAAGGTTGGAGCGGTGGCCTATGAGTTGGAACTACCTTCGAGTAGTAAGGTCCACAATGTCTTCCATGTGTCTCGCCTCAAAAAGGCACTTGGACACAACGTTGTGGCTTCATCACAGTTACCTCCTTTGGATGAAGAAGGGCAGTTGACTTTGGTTCCAGAACAGATTATTGATTTCAGAGAGCGTTCCTTGAGGAGGAGAACAATCAAAGAGTATTTGGTAAAGTGGAAGAATTTACCATTGGAGGATGCTACTGGGAGGATGAGGAGATTCTACAGCATCCAGACTTGCGATTGCTTGAGGGCAAGCAATCTTGGGGAGGGCGGACTGTAATGTCCCCTTCTCAGCAGTGATCGTTTCTGTTGACCGTTGGCCTATTCCGGAGACCTGTAGGCTGTGCGGAGGGTGAAATTAGGGTTTCCTAGTTTTGAGGAGGTTGTTGTTTGGAGTTTGGGTTTCTGACTGCGGATTCTTTCTGGGTTTTCAGAGAGCTTCGCAGTGGTGTGTTCAGTTTGGCATTCCGGGCAACTTCGTGAATTTACTATTTTTAGTAAATTCTATTTCTGGCAGTGGACAGTTTGGGTTCAGTTCAGTTGGATCACCTCTTCAGTTGTTTCAGCTGACACTTCAATTCTTGGCCTTGGGCGCATTTTTTTGTGGAGAAATAAGTATTTTATTATAATATTATTATTTTAATATTATACCCTTGGTCTAGCAGTGCAACTTTAAGTTGTTTTTTAAAAGGGGACTTTTGAGGGTCAAGGCGTCATAAGGAGATATATTATATTTTAATGTCAATTTTGAAGATTATTAAATGGGACGCCCTTTTGTGAGATGAAGTTTATTTTAAAAAGTGAAATATTTTATGGAGGAAAAAGGACGCCATCTTTTGGAGGGAAAAGAGTAATTTGAAATTAGGGTTTTGGGGCGCCCTCTGGAAGTTTCTAGATGTTCTCTCATTTCTATTTAAGCAGGCCTCAGCTCTTCATTTGGTATCTTCTGTCTACTACACCGTTATGCTGCTGGATTGAATTCAGACACTCGCTTCGAGGAAAGCACACCTCCTAGCATTGGCTCATCTTCTTGCTTGAAAGATAGCAACTAGTTGAGAGGTTAGCTTGTAGTGAGTTATTTCATATTTTAGTTGTGTGGTTTACATTTTGGAGTTCTAGTTTGTGTTTCTGTCATATTTCTGATGTTGCTGAATGTCATTGAAGAATGTAAGAATTGCTCACAAGTCAGAAAATAAAAATGTTATCATTCTGGGTATTGCATCTATCTGTTTGCCAATGTAGGGCGACCTTTCTAGCTAACTTTCAGATTTTAATTGTGAGTCTTTAATTTTATTGAGTAAAATCGCCCTTGCTGCTGGGCCGTACCTTTTTGGGGGTGTCTTGGAATGTGTGCAATTCATTGAGAGTTATTTAGAGTGGGTTTGAGCTTTCTCATTGGGCGCCTTCATCATACAAGCAATCTGCACTTCGTCTGGTGTCAATAGGATGTGATTTGAGCAAGTTACGAACATTTAAGTGGATATATTGTTGCAGATTTCATCGTTCTTTGTGCAGGTCTGATACAGCAGATTTAAGAAAGTTGTTCCTTGGTCGAGATTTAAGTATTGGACATCAAGTTTGATATTGTAAAAGCTTACTAATCATATGCAGCTTGGAAAGACATAACTTCTTTGTTTATGAGTATATTCTATCTAGTTGTAAGCTGTTAGTAGTACTATCAGCATTTCCAATCTTATATCTCATTTCTCTAACTTGTATTTCCCACTGAAGAAGTGGAAGAGGCTGGCTTGCCGCCTTTTACTTTCTTGCATTGTAATCTCCTAAGTCTCCACCATATGGTCGCCTCTGATCCATCACGGATCGAGTAACACATACTTGGTGTTGAGCTCTTTCAGTTTTGCAATAGATAGGGATCCTCTGACCGAATGCTCGTCGTTCACCGGCGCATCTCTGGTTAGAGTTCTTGTTCAGCAATTACTTTTGAGATCCTCTGACCAATGCTCACACCTTGCCCGCATCGGGATCCTGGTGTACATCCTGGTTAGAGTTACTTTCTGCATCGTTCCGGTTTGCTAACCTTAACGGGTGCGCGTGTTGCATTGTAATCATTTGTGAAAAAAAATTGGTCCGGTTCATTACATCAACGGTCGAGATTACAAAATAAAACCCTAATTAGGGTTTGTTACAACTAACTACCCCTCAACCAATGAGAAAATTACATTCGAGGACACTTGTCCTTTTCGCTAAATATGAACCAACAAATAAAATAGAAAGTTGTTGCATGTTGATTTGGAACAATTTGATTGGTTGAGGCGCCACTTCAGCGTGTTGGATGTC
The DNA here is from genome assembly GCA_007258455.2 of Sequoia sempervirens. Classification (NCBI taxonomy): domain Eukaryota; kingdom Viridiplantae; phylum Streptophyta; class Pinopsida; order Cupressales; family Cupressaceae; genus Sequoia; species Sequoia sempervirens. The sequence continues at coordinate 28,121 of VDFB02328633.1, forward strand.
TTCCTTGGTCATTTTATTTTACTTCCACGTACCTGCCTTGGAATATTTTCCTTGCTGATGACTATCCTTTGTGCTTGTTTCTTCCTAGCTTTGATCTTGGATTCCTTTTGCGACTTTGGCTTCTTCTTCTCACCTATATTGGAAGTCTCGCCTTGGAGCACATGTTTAGACTTAAAGTTATTAAGTCTTTCTTTCCGGATTGTTCTGAAATTCCTTCAAGTGCCTTGAATTTGGAGAGGAACTCCCCTATGCTTTTGTCACAATGGAGGAAATTGGAACTTTCTCCATGAAGAATTTCCCATACTTAGCCAAATTTTGGCTATTCAATTTCATTTTGTAATACCTTCATGTTGATCATCCAACACTTAGCCAAGATTTTGGATGAACTTTGCCTGTGGATTTGTCTTCAATTTTGAATTTGGCTTGTGTAAGTTGGATATACTTGATGATGTGCCTGACGTTGTCTTCATGATGCCAAATTCTTGGCGAACTTCCTGTTGGTCTTGTCATGTGCAAGGGTGGACTCCCAAGTTTTCTTTCATCTCCCTTCAAGTCGGACTTTACACTTTCTTTGCCATTTTCCTTCTTGGCATGGCAGATTTCATGAAACTCTTCCATCCTCTCTCTCTTCATGTCAAGTTTTCTTTCTCCTTAGGTCGGACTTGGTGAACATTTTTCTATGGCGGACTTTGAGAGTCTTTTTCTTTCTTTGTCACTCTCCTCCTTGGCATGGCGGATTTCATGAAACTCTTCCATCCTCTCTCTCCTAAAAATGGACTTCTCATTGATTTGCCATACTCTCTCTCTAAGTCACAGTGAATTTTCTTAGACTTATTTCATTTATTTTCCATTCAAATATCATGGTGCACTTTCAAGGTAATTACCTTCTTGCTATTCTTTCATGGTGGATTTTCAAGGCCTCTCATCATTGAATTTTCCATAGCCTTCTAGGAATGGCGAACTTCTTTTCTTATTGTTATTTATCCACCTCTGTCTAGGCGGACTTCATAAAGCATTTTCTAAATCATTTTTTTACCCTATGGCGGACTTCATGAAATATTCTCCATTCTCTTCTTAGGATGTCGGATTTTCCTAGAGTTCTTCCTATGACTCATAAAGAGATGGCAGACTTTATAATTCATCTTCCAGCTGGCAGACTTTAAAGAGGACTTTCTCTCTTTTAAAAGTTGGCGGACTTTCTCAATGGTTTCTCATTTATGTGTTGGTGGACTTACCAAAGGCTTTTCCAAATGACTTTTGAGGTGGACAGACTTCAAAGATTTTATGCCAAGGAGATGGGCAGACTTTCTAACTTGTTTTCTCACCTTTTACTTTGGGAGGTCGGACTTTGTAAAACATTTTCCACTTGTTATTTAGGCTGGGTGCACTTTCTAGGGAATTTTCCAATTGTTATAAGATAGGCGGACTTTACTAAGTCTTTACCAATTGACTTTTCAACGGATGGTAGACTTCATCAAATATTTTCCAAATGTTATTTAGGCTGGGTGCACTTCTAACATTTATTTCCAAGCACCTTGCAAGCTAGCGGACTTCATGTTGACTTGGCCATGAGGTGGTCGGACTTCCTTAAGCCTTTTCCAAATACCTTTTAAAGTTGGGCGCACTTCACTAAGTCTTTGCCAATTGACTTTTCAAAGCTTTTCACATGTTTCTTAGCATGGGCAGACTTCACAAGGTTCTGCCAAATGTTTATCAAGGCTAGGCGGACTTTGGAAAGGACTTTCCACATGATCTTCCATTTGTCATTATATTATCTCTCTTTGGCTGGCGAACTTCACTATTTTCCTTGCCATGTCCTAGGCGGACTTGGCATATATTCTTTCCATGTCATCTTCTTGATAGGCAGACTTCACCATATTTTATGCCATCCTCCATGACATATTCTTGCTGGGCAGACTTCACAAGTCTTCAGGCATTGCTATGTTTACTTCACTTGGAGCGGACTTTGCTAGGTGTTAGGCCATTGTTGGGCGGACTTCAGCTTCTGTCAAGCCATTGCTCTTGCCAAGCTGGGTGGACTTACCTCTATCTCATGCCATTTTATTTCTTTCAGGCGAACTTGGCATACATTCAAGGCATTCAACCTAGGACGGACTTCAACCAGTCATGTGCCATTATTCATTCAAGCTGACTTTCCATTACTCCAACCATTGATTTTTTCCACACTTAGCAAATCTTGCCATGAATTCCTAACTCCATACTTAAGCAATTTACCATGATTTTCAGACTTTTTCCATGAACTTTCCAGATTTTTCAGTATTTTTCTGCGATTTTTGCTTAATTTTCACCAAAAGTCTGATTTTTTAGAGATTTTTCAAAAAAAATCAAATTGAGACTAAGAACGTGTTTTCCCAAAACAGTGGGCCCTAGGCACTTCCAAAAATAGAAATTTTTTCCCCTAAAAAATAGGGATCTCAGAATTGTCCAAAAGTGCCAAAAAAGTAGGTCCTAAAAAATTGGGGGCCCAAAGTGAAAACCCTAAAAAGTAGGTGTTGGAATTGGATGAAAGCATAGGCGATCTTCGTCCTCCGGACCTTCTGAGTCCGTCTGAAGTGTTTGGGGATTGATTTGGGCTCAAAATCTCAACTTAGCTCGGGTGACTCTTAGAAAACTCAACTCCAAATTGTAAAAGGAACATGTTAATAAGCAGTTGTGACGCCAAGGCAAAACTAAAAAAGCAAAAAACAAAGGGTCCCCATTTGCAATGGGGCGATGTGTGAAAAGGTCACAACAGGCAGCATTACAACTTATGCAACATGCCTTCCCCTGTATCTGCAAACACAATCAAATTGTAAAACAACCTAAACTAACCCATTCCACTGATTTACAAAGGCTTCCATTGGTGGAATGGCTGTTTATGCTATTATTTGACTCTCAAACCCTTAAAATCAGGGTTTTTGGACTGCCCTCAAAAAGTGGCTCTAAAAAGCTTTAAATTCAATGAAATTTACTCAAACTGGTTCATTTGAATGTTAATTCAAAGCTTTATCAAACCCAATCAAAAAGAAAGCTTGAAAGTACTGTACGGACTAGTACCACGCCTAAGGACAGCAAGAAAACGTTAAATCTGCAGAAAACAGGGTGTTTTATTCAAAAATTCTCCACAATACAATTGATCTCTCCTTGCTCGCCTTCACAAGGCTCTTTTAAAGATGTCACAACAGTTTCCTAACTGCCCCTTGAGTTTCAACCGACCAACAACCTTCCCTTTACAAAATGACTCTTCACATTCCAACTTCTTGCATTTTTTTGCAATTTTGCATTTTTGACAACAATTGCAAGATTTTGCATTATTTGACAACTTGACCATAAAACCTCCTAGAAACCTAATCAGCTGATTCAAATACATTAAAATGGTCCAAATATGACCTCATTACAATCATAATATGTTGAAGACTTAAATATTACAAGATTGCCTCATGGAGGCATGAAGTTCACATGGTGCCCTGCACCATACTCCTGGGCAAAAATTTGCCTCAAGTCCTCTTGAGAATAGTGTTGCACAATTGATTCAAGCTTGCCAATGTCATTCTTCAACCTCCAAGTAATCTTTGCACTCACCAACAACTGGAAACTTGCATTTTCCCTTTGTCTTTAACCGGTTCTTCATTGTTGAGTACTATCTTTCATTTGATGACCTATTCTTCCTCTGAAAATGGTGTTGAACCTGCCTTTTTACCTGTCATTCAACCTTCTCCTACCATTCTAGCAACATGTTTCTTAATCCATTCTTGCATTTCCAAAATCAATTCATCCTTGACCTTCAAAGAAGCAAAATTGAACACCAACTCAATATTATTTCCCTCCAAAATCAAATTATGTTTCATACCTGTTGTTTCAGCATCTCCATGGTTTGAAATGGTTGCATCCTTCATGTGCTCTTCCTCAGACATATACCCATCTCCCTCACTGCTTCATCACAACCTCTCACAACATACCATCCATCTACCCAACAAAAGATCCTGGAAGATGCTTCCCTACCCACTCTCTCTCTCAGTGGAGGAACTCTCTGCACCTTCTCCCCAGCTTCATCTCTATTGGAGGATAGAGATCACAGACCTCTTCCATGCTAAAGGATGAGATTTAACTTTGCTCTCACTCATAGCATCAACTTCTTCTTGTTCTTTAATGACATAAATTTTTATTTTGGTAATCCCTTCTTATTTTGGTAATATATATATAAAATACTAATATATATATATATTTTAATAAGAAACATATAAATATAAATATATAATATATAAAATATAATAAGGAACTGCACAGCAGGACAACGGTTATGGTAGAGGGCAGTAATTTAACCGAAGCCATTAATTATTAAGAGGGAAAACAAAGGCTAAAAGCAGCAATCAGAAGTCTATGATTATCAAACACTATAATGTGCAGAAGTCAATTAAAATACAAGACTAGAAATTAAAAGAGTTGTTAAAAAGACAAAACTCAGAAATTAAAGGCAGCATTACATAATGAAGAGGTGTGATTAAAGTAAGGAATATATTTAAATTAAAACTAAATCATAACTTACCAAAGGTCAGCGGTGGTATTAGAAGGTTATGACTCTTCCAAAATAAAGATATATCATATATATATATATATAAGGAGAATAAGGAGAATAAGAATCGCAGTTGGCAGAAATAAGAATAAGAATATATTATGATGGAAGGAAGTCTTAATAATATAACATAATCAGATTATAAGGTAGATCTCTCAACAGCCAAAAAGGACAGAACAATAGAGATAATCGTGGCAGGTGAAGAAGGAGAAATATCTGCAGACGAATCAGCAGTTAGCATGGTAAGCATTTTATAAATTTTAAATAATAGTAAGTAATTTCTGTTTTAAAATAAATGATTACAATTTATGCTGGAAACCAATCAAACAGTAAATAAATGGTAATAAATGAATGAATTAAGAGTTTAGTAATGGTTGATGTTTGATATATATATTTAATATATATGATAAATATAATTATATCAAATATAATATGTTTTCTGTATATATATGATTCAAATGTTGATAAAGATATTTTGGTAATTGATAAGTGTGTGTGTGTGTATATATAGATATATATATTGAGACTCATAAATACCTCATAGGTGGTGGACACATACAATATATTTATTATATACAAGATAATATAATATATATATATATATATATATATATTGTTTACAAGTCTACGACTATCCAATAATGATGCTTGTAGCAATTATTGAGCCTTATAAGTAATAATGACTCTATTCCTTCACTATGATGATAAATGGTAAAATAGAACGCCATCTATGGGCTCTTAATAGATGTTTGAATATCTACCCTAATGTACTTATGAAATATAATATAGAAGAATCATTCATAGGAGTGATAAGAAGGAAATGAATATTCCTTTGACAAGAATGAAATATTTATATCATCTTTGACCTTATTAGATATTATCAATGAAATTTATGGACCTCTAGCGCTCTAATGTCTCTTTGAGGAACACTTTGAATGCAAGATTCAGGTTTGAGTGCTTCCACTAGGAAGGGGACATTACACCCTCACAATCAACCGCCTTCAAGAACATTGCTCCTTTGGGGGACATTGCAATAATATTTATTAAAGGTCAATTTTTGCAATCTTTCCATCTATCAGAAATAATACACTCCTATTTCAATCCAAGAATCCCTAATTGGTTTGAGTGCTTTCTCTACAAAAAGAAAAAAAATTTGCCAATAAGATGGTGTGCACCTTTTCATGCCTAGGACCTATGAAAACAAAAGGTGTGTTACTGGTTGTCATCACCATTTCTCACCAATATGGTGATCTCACCAAGTTGAAAGGAAGACCATTGGCATACATTCAAGGTGTAATTTTTTCATCTACAATATCTCCTTTTTCATTTTGAAATGCCTTAACCAATGGGCCTCTATTGCAAGAAGAAGGAAAGGGATCTTCTTGGATAGAAGGCATCTCCAAGAAAGGATGTTGAGAGGCCATTATTGAATTTGTAGGTGCCTTCAATAATGTTTTCCATGCTAAAGGATGAGATTAGTTTTGCTCTCACTCATAGCATCAACTTCTTCTTGTTCTTTAATGAATGCCATAAATTTTTATTTTGGTAATCCCTTCTTATTTTGCCCTTCACATATTCTAATTCCACACCAACTTATCGCACATAAGTGAGTTTTCACTTGACTATATGAGCTCTTAAATTGGACTTTGACTCATTACAATTCCAAATAAAAATCCACCTCTTGGAAGTTGTTGAAGCATCATAACATATTTCCATAGAGGAGATGCTTGATCATATTTAAATTGTTTATTTGTCTCAATACACACTAAACTTAAACTAGTGGCCATTCCAAATAGATTGCAATTTGTTGTTATAAGATATTATAAATTTTAAATCAAAAAAAAAAAAATGTAACCCTACAATATGTATAAACTAATAAAAGTTCAAAACAAACACCAAAAAAATTAACAAAAAGCTTGAGACTTGTTTTTTTCTTCCAAAATAAACTTTTTTTTTTTCAACTTGAAAAAAAATTGTTAAAAAATAGAAAGAATTAGTTAAAGTATTTACCTTAGATGAATTGATCTCCTTTGTGCAAGCTATATTTGTCCCCTTGACAGTTTGCAATTGTTCTCCTTCGAAAAAAACCATCTTTCAAAATGCAAAAATGGCATAACATGAATGAGTTTGTGTAGAATAGGGTTGTGTTTCTCAAACAACATAAGGGGCATGTTTTAGGTTTTAGGTGCCTTTTAGGTTTTCTGTTAAATGTTTTAATGTTTAAAAAAAGTTTTTTAAATTTTATTTTTGGTGTTTTAAATTTGTTTCCCATGGGAGCATTTGGGAGTACCTGGGAGCGGAAAAGGAGCGTCCCTACTGCACCTGATTACTTATATGTTGTGTCGTAGGCATACCCAAAGGGAACCTAGGGCGGCTAAGACACTCCTTGACAGCATACCCACAAGGAACCTAAGGCAATAGGGACACTCCCTATCCACTCCTGGGCCTTGTCGTCTCCCCAAAGCTCAGCCCAATTGGGTATGAGACCAAGACCCTTAAGGGGAGAACCCGATAACCTAGCTAAAAACAAAGTAATAAAATTTTGAAAATGACATGCACCATGAATGTTTGTGTGGCTTTGAAGGCCTTCATTTGGCTAGCCCTCAACCCTGTTGAGGGTTCTACCCCCACAACCCCACTAGAGGCTCCACCCCAAAACCTCCACTTACCACCAACCCTCCTCAAATCTAGGCCCTTGGTCTCCCCACTCCCTGATCTTGAGACTCTAAGTAATGTAGCTATTGAGCTGCTTTTCCACACACTAGGATTTCCAAGGTAAGATGGTCTTATGGTGTGTTCTTGTTTGCTTCCAGCTCTTCATGTTTAATCTGAGCAAAAAATCACACCATACAAAGCAGAAGTCATTCTTTTTAAATCTGCATTTAATTTCAAGTAGAGAAGATCTTGGGACATTGCATATCATATTGGAAGCAAAGCGGTTTAATCTTTTGGGTGCCATGGAAGTGGTTGAATTGGTTGTATGACAGAAACAAGATCCAAAAAGAAAGAATTGCAACCTTATTAAATCTGCAATTTCTAAAGGAAGCAGAATTGAAAAGTGAAGAAGATGGATACATCAGCCTAGAGAAGGCGAATCTTCATGAGAAGGTCACATAGAGAGACACACTCTTCGATTCAGTCCTGGAATACAGGATCAAGCAACAAGAAAATATGGCTAAACAACAAGCATTCATTGATATGGCAGTTCTGCTCTTGCTAGGAAACTTAAAATGGAAGGAGAACAGTCCCATGTAGAAGAATAGCTCCAGCATAAAGAGCAGCCCAAGCATGATAAAGGCAAAGCAAAGGTAAAAGATTTTGACCATCCTCTTTTCTAAATTGAAACACAAATTAAAACAAAATCTTTTTAAAGGGAAAGTTGATGCTCAATTGGTGGATAGATGATTAAAGCAAATGGAAGTGTACTTTAATGTGCATGCAGTTAGTGAGGCATAAATGGTTGAGGAAAATGGAATTGTACTAAAATTTCTCACCAATTAAAATCAAAAGATGCTATTTTGGCATCCGCAATTGACTAATAAAATAGAAATTGTCATTTGTTGAAAGTCCATAGTTGAAAAGCTCAGATTCAGCAATTACTCAGCTGGCCCAAAATTTTCAAAAACTTGAGAATCGGCAAAAACTCAGGGAAAATCTTAGAAATAACATGGCATTTTTTTCTGATAATTAAAAGGCCTATAAATTTGTAAAACTTTTCTTCAAAACATTCATATTACTAAATTTGGAAAACACATTACTGATTACCTTTATATATAAATCAATATTAGAGTTTAAAACATGTTACCATTACCTTTATATATAAATTAAAATTTGAATTCAATACACATCATAACCCAAAAAGCAAGTTCAACATTGTCTCCACCTTTACTATTATCATTTAACTTGAGCTGATAAAATTTGAAGGAACAAGAGAAAATGGCCACATAAAATTTAAAACTACTGTAAAAGTTGATGTAAAATGTAAATAGATCTTCATCATATTAAAACGGTTTTAGAAAAACAGTATAAAGGGCACATAGAATAATAATAAAATTAACTTTGATACATTGTATTGTGAAACAATCCCATCACACAATGGAGATGAACTCGTTGGAGTGTCAAATTACTAAATTAATTGTCTTTTAACAAAGAGAAGTATGAATGGATTCCTGTCTTTGCACATGGTTTAGTCTTTATCTCTATCCATATTATGCTTGCTAAGGTTTTTGTAGTGCCTAGCTTGGCCCCATCCAGTTTACAACAATCTCGTATACATAAAAGCAGATGTTTTTCAGTTGCACGAATGCTACATTTTCAACAATCCCATTGTACATTTTCTAGTTGAAGACCCTAAAGTTAAACCCGTAAAATGTTGCTGCCAACAGATATAAACACCAGACCCGTGATTTCATGGAAAATGCAGACCAACAACCTCATATATGAAGAGCACACAGGAAAATACTGAGAGGGGGGGTGACTCAGTATTTCAAAACTTTTAAAATTTGAAACCACATAAATCAAAAATCAGAACATTAAGAGCAACATGAAACACCATGAACAAGATAGACACAATGAACACCGAGATTACGTGGAAAACCCTTTCAGGTAAAAAACCACGGAAAAATATTGCTTTTATTATCTTCAAAGGGCACCAACCTAGTTACACAAGTGAGCACCAACCCACTAAGAGCACCAACTCTCCCTCGAAGCACCAACTCCGATCAACTGAAGCACCAACTCCAATATTGCTGAAGCAACAACTTCAGATTTACAAAAACCTTGATTCAAAACATTGCTCAAGCACTGAAAAACTTTTGCTCATACACCCAACTTCAATGGAGATAACCTCTTATATTCTGACATATGCATAAACCCAATAAACTGCAATCTGAGCCTTACCACCCTCTTGGAAGAAACTACAACACCTCAGAAATTACCACTGTTCCTTTCAACAACAGATGAAAGGTTTGCAAACGTTCTTAATCTTACGAAGGCATATGTTTGAACAGTATCATGACTTCACATAAAAAGTACAGAAAAATTTGCCATCGTAAACACTTCTCACGCCTTCTCACTGATCATATATGTTCTATAACTCACACAGCAATCTCATTACGCAACCCTTGCAACAAATCTCTTACTCTTCAGCCCTCTTTTTACTCAACACACAAGCACAAAGATTAAAAGGTATACCAAATAAAAGCTGCACATCACCCTTTGATCCTCGTTGTTTTATCTTTTTGAATAACTTCATTTGCATGTTTTTATTTCAAACTCCATGACTCATATGCATCATACTGAACATAATGAAATTGACTACTTCAGAATTTCAAACAACTCCCAGTAACTGCGTTCAAAAGAAAAACCCGATATCAATCTGCTCGAAACAACATCACAGAATTAGTCATTTTACGATCTTAAGAACAACATCTCAGACCGAGGCATGGCTACACAAAAGAACTTGCTCAAACGGAATCTTGTGCCTTCAAATATTCACACCATTCACAAAAACAAGAGAAGCAAACTCAAATCACAAGCAACACCCGTCAGAATTGATAAGCTCACACAGCCTCAATCTTTTTACCAAAAACCAAAAGATACATGATAGCGATTTTTATAATCACATCTGGCAGAGACCATCCTTCAAGAAGTTATTCGCTGCATTCTCTAACCTTAATGAGAGAACCAAAATTTGTATATATCACTCATCATACACCCCGCACACCACACATTCTAAACTTGGAGTAACCACTCGACTCATGCCATAGTGACTTTACAGATTTTTTAAATCACAAAATATTAGGCCATACACCACTTCCTTAACACCATTGACTGAAAAATCATTTCTATAGCAGCGGCATCGATTATAGTAGAGAATGTGCAAATTAACCGTAACAAAGAGAAATATATTGGTATCATATCGCGCAGCATATTCCCCACTAAAGATAGAGTTGACTTAGACATAAAGTAATGAAGTCATCACTAATAAAACAGAGGGTACGATATAAATTTAGCCGCCTAGTAAGAAACCAAAAATGGAATAAGTGAACTCATTCTGAGAGCATCCGGTAACGTCTCCCATAACATTGGTTCATGCCCATACTAGTGCAAAGCACCATGGGCATCATTTTTTTTTTATAATATGAGTTAGTAGGGTCTTAGATAGGTGTGTTTGTGTTTTGTCAACTAAATAAGGCCATAATAAGTCATCTTGTAAGGTTTTAAGTCTATTTGGGTCAGTTTAGTATTTAACTTGCAAAAAGTGCAAAAAATGTAAAAGTTGTCAAACAAAAATGCAAAATTGCAACTTTGTGGAAGCCCAACGTTGGGTCATGGGCATTCAAAGGACAGTTTGAACCATTGTAATAGATGGTTAGATGTTTAAATATGTGGAAAACTCGATGGAGAAGGTTGGTTGTTGGGTTTGAGAAAGTATTGATCAATAAAAGCTCCTAATTTCATTAAATTTCTGTATTTTCCTATTGAACATTGCTGCTACAAAGGTGTTACAGGCACTGTACGGTCTGAAGGTGTCCTCAAATTGATTTGTAGAGTTGTTGCAGAGTTTCATCTAACATTTTGATTGGTTTTGAGGTATTCTCATTGAAGTTGCAGCATCTTATTGAGTTCTCTTTGCAGGCGGGTCTGTAACAGTCAATCAAGGGTTTGTAGAAACTAAAAAAATAAATTAAGGCCCATTCCACCGATTGTAATCACTATGGCTTGGTGGAATGGGTCAAATAAGATAGGACATGATGTTAGGAGGTTCTTTGGGAGCAAAGGAGGCCAATTAAGGGTTTGGGCATGATGCCCTAGTTGTGAAAAGAGTGAATTTTGAGTGAAATTGAGTGGTTTGAGGGTGTTAAAGGTTGAAATTTGTTGGGGCAGCAACTTTTAAGGGTGTTTTAAGTTTGTGCAGACATGTTTGAAGGTGTTGGAGGCATTGGATCAGTGTGGAAAGATCTATAGGTGAGTTTTTCAATAAACCCTCTTGGGAAAGGGTGTAAATGAGGGTTTTAGAGTTTGAGGATTAGGAGGGCGTTTCTCTGTCAAAGAGTGCTGGAATTGGAAGTTTTATAACCTGATTTAAGACTGTCCAAAAGAATTTGGGGTTGGCAGGTTGTTTGTGATAGGGTTGCTTTGTAAATTTGGGCTAATTGGAGCCTTGTTCAGCGTAGAAGTCCAATTTCAGGAGAGTTGATCCAAAATAAGCCTATGTGGTTTTGGGATATGTTAAAGAGAGGGATAATGGGTGTCTAAGATGCTAGTTAAGTTCTGGGTTTGTGAAGAATTCAGGGAGATATGCTCCATTTTCACTGTTTGGACACCTACTAGAAAATTGCGAAGGAATAGTGAAACCCCATTGAGATAGGGTTTAGAAATTGGAAAAGTGTTCAATTGAGTTTGAATTGAGTTTGTTTGGTTAAAGCCTCCCTGCTCTGCATCAATTGGTATCAGAGCATAGGTTTGTGATCTATTGTGGTTGAAGAGTTGCAGATTGAAGGTGAGAAGTTGAAAAGTCAAGATGCCTCCAAAGGGGAATAATATGGCTAGAAAGATGCAAGAGATGGAAGAGAAGACTGAGAGGGAGATTAGAAAGTTGAAGGAACTACAAAACAGGTTGGTTGCAAGATTGGAAAGTGTTGAAACACGTCAAAAAAGAGGCATGATTCTTGCTGATGAAAGTGACACTGAAGATGAAGAAGATGAAGAGTATGAAGATGTGGAAGAAGAGTTGGATCCTGAAGAGCAAAAGATAGCAAGGCTATTGAAGGCAATAAAGGGAAACAAACACAAGGTAAAAATTGATTTGCCCATGTATGGTGGTAATCTTGATGATGAAGAATTGTTAGATTGGATTGCAACTTTGGATAACTACTTTGAATGTGAGAATGTACCTGATGAGGAGAAGGTGAAGATAGCAAAAACTAAATTGAAGGGGCATGGACTTGTTTGGTGGGATTATGAACAAGCTGAAAGGAAAAGAAAAGGTAAGTCTAAAATAATTTCTTGGGATAGAATGAAAGCTAAATTCAAAGGTAAGGTTTTGCCAAGTGATTATGCTATTCAAATATCTAAAGAGCTTCAAGATTTGAAACAAAGGGAAATGGATGTGAAAACTTATACTAATGAGTTTTATAAGTTGAGCATAAGAGCAGGACATATGGTTGATGATGTGGAAAAGGTGGCTAAGTATCTCAGTGGGCTAAGGTTCAACATCCAGAATGAATTGAGTTTGCACAATCCAAGGACAATTGAAGTTCATGCTACCAAATGGCTATAAGGGCAGAAGAAAAAGTGAAAAGAAGACAAGAAAAGACAACTAAAGGTAGAGGCAGCATTTCAAGAGGTAGGGGTACAATTTCTACTTCAAAACAATTCAATGAAAGTCAAGAAGGTGCACATAAAGAACAAGGACAAATTGTTGATCAACGCGGTGGATTCAAAGGCTCTAGAGGCAGATTTGGAGGAGGTAGAAGTACAAACACATTTGCTGGTAGGTGCTACAATTGTAATGAGTTTGGGCATCTAGCATACAAGTGTCCTGAGAAGCAAGGTTCTACATCAAGTGGTGGTGAAAGGAGAAGTGAAAGAAGGGCTCAAATAGTGCAAGAAGATGAATGTTAAAGTACAAATTCTCCAAATCTAGTTGTTGCTCCAGAAGTTGGTGAGTCATTAATGGTGAGAAGACAAATACTTCAAGCATCCAAGGAGAAGGAGATGGCTCAAAGAAGACAATTGTTAAGAACCACCTACAAATGCAAAGGAAAGGTATGTAAGGTAGTCATAGATTCAGGTTCTACAGATAACATGGTGTCAAGTGAAATGGTTGATAAGTTGAAGTTAGAAAGAATCCCTCATGTAACTCCTTATAAAGCATCTTGGGTGAGTGATGAACAGTCCATATTAGTTAATGAACAAGCATTTGTTGAGTTTCAGATTGGTGGCTATAGGGATAAGGTACTTTGTGACATTTTACCAATGGATTGTTGCCATCTATTACTTGGAAGGCCATGGCAATTTGATAGGCGTGCACTATATGATGGTAGGGCTAATACTTACACCATTGACAAGGATGGGAATACTTTCATACTAACACCATTGCAGGAGAATGATAAAGCAAAGGCCAAGGCAGCAAGAGTAGTCATGATAGGCAAGAAGGAATTCATGAAACTTGGGGAAGAGAGAAACAAAGAGGTTGCAGCCACTCCAAGGCTTGAAGGTGCTTGGACAGCAGATAGAAAGCAAGAAGAAAGGGTGCAGACATTAAGTGTAAGGGATGGTTCAAAGATAAGAGGAGAAGATGATATGCTGACATCAAGGACTGAGACAGAGAAGGTCAAAGATGAATTGACCATGAGCATGCAAGATAGGTTGGAAAAATATGATAATATCATGGTGGGGACAGTACTTTGTCCTGTGGTTTCAAAAGAGGACAGTGGGCAGTCTAGTTCTATCAAAAAGGTGACTTGTGAGTCTGATTATATAGAGGTGTGCAGGTCTGATAGTGCAGAGAACCTGATGACAGTGATGAGGGAAAAAGGTGTAGTGAATGAAGATGTTTGGCAACAACATTTGAAAGAAGGCAAGAATATTTAAAGAGTGAAAGTTAGGACAGTCCAAAAAAAGGTTGAAAGAGGACAGTTTGGAGGTGTTAAAGCAAGTGTCACATCAGACTATGGTAAGGGAATGATAAGAGGACAATTCTCAAATCAGTCTGTGAAGGAGGAGCAGATTCAAGGTGGTAAGAGGACTACAAATGCAAGGTGCAAGGCAGATTTCCAGTTTTTAACTCCATGGACTGTTGTACCAAATAAAGGAGCATTTGAAGCTCAAGGAGATGGAGTGATCAGGTTTGGTCAAGCTGCAAAACAAATTCCAAGAGACTTGGAATCTTTTTCTGGCCAATTGTATGGTGCAGAGCACCATGGGCATCATATTTTTTTTTTATAATATGAGTTAGTAGGGTCTTAGATAGGTGTGTTTGTGTTTTGTCAACTAAATAAGGCCATAATAGGCCATCTTGTAAGGTTTTAAGTCTATTTGGGTCAGTTTAGTGTTTAACTTGTAATTGTAATCAAAATTTATCAGATTTTAATCCTAAATGTACCTATGGAATTCTAAGCATGAAATCTTGTTCTTACTTCTAAGTCAGATTTAAATTCTGTATGTCCAAATGTACTGATTGCAGAGCATTTATCGATTTCTATGTTCTGCAAGTAAGGGAAGGAAGTCCCTTATATATGCTGAAGACGCGCCTCAAGGAGAGACACATCTCATGAGAGGACGTGTCTCCACAAAGTGAAGACACGTCCACTCATGGGATGTGTCCCTTGAGTGTGTGGGCTTCTTAACCAAAAGAAGCCATTCGGATTTAAACAAAACTATTATGAGTGACAATCATTTATATAAGAACTCGATTTATCTAGTTTCAAATTTTGATCATCTTCAGAAATTCAAATATTTAATTTGAAGGATTTATATTTTAAGAACAATTTAGGTTAAATATAAATGATGATGATGCATGAATGCAATCATCATTTATATATGACTGAAGCTATCTTAAATCAACACTCCCTCTTAGCTAGGGAAGATATTCCAAATTAAATAAGAGGAGATATCACCTACACACATGATATCAAGATATGATATGTTTTCATAAGATTGTCAAGTCACATGACATTCTTCATAATCACATCTTCATTATGGTATGTGCACTGACATCAAGTCACATGATGTCTACCATAATATTTCATGGCATATCCATAGATGTATATAGTCATCCACCATGATTATCTCTTAAGGATCACAATGATCTTCAAATAACATCAAGTCCATGATATTCATCAAAGTGTCCAAGAGATACTATCATGACATGTCCACAGATATCAAGTCACATGATATCTATCATGATAGTTTAACTCAACATTGTAGAGTCGTCACTTTACAATGTCATATACAAGTGTTCATTATTAGAAAGATCGTCACCTTTCAATAATGCACACAGGGGGAGTAGGCCCATAAAGTCATGGAGTCACACACATGACAAAAGAGTTTACACATTAAACATCTTTATATATTAGTACAATTTTATAAACAATTTGTATTTCAAACATAAATAACAAATTACATTTCAACCATACCAAGTTTCTTCCTGAAGTGCTCTACCTTGATTCGGGAGAGAGGCTTGGTGAGAATGTCTGCAGTTTGATCATTTGTTAATATACTCCAACTGAATCACTTTCCCCTTTCCACCATATCTCTTACATAATGATAGGGGATCTCAATGTGCTTAGATCTATCATGAAAGACAAGATTTACAGAGAGTTTGATGCAACTTGATTATCACAATGAATAATTGTAGGATTCAAGGGCTCACCAAAGAGTCCCACAAGCAATTTACGAAGCCAAACTGCTTCTCTTGCTCCCATTGAGGCTGCAATGTATTCGACTTCTATTGAGCTCTGTGCAACTAAAGATTGTTTTCTGCAAATCCAGGAGATCATAGCCGATCCTAAACTAAAGCAACATCCTGATGTGCTTTTCGATCGGTTACACTTCCAGCCCAATCTGAATCAGAGTACCCATGTAGATCTAGTTGATCATTCTTGTAAAGAAGACCATATCCAATAGTGCCTTGAAGATATCTCAAAATATGTTCACAACCATTAAGTGAATTTCCTTTGGCTCACACATGAACTGGCTGAGAACATTCACAACATAGCAAATATCAGCTCTGGTGTTGACCGATACATCAAGGATCCAATCATCATGCAGCAAAGGTTGGATCTGCACACTTGGATTTTGCTGCTGCTTCTTTCAATTTGTGAAGGTTGGTTTCCATAGGTGTAGACATCGGTCTACAGTCCAACATTCCAAATTTCTTCAGAATATCAATAGTATACTTCCCTTGGTTTAGTATAATGCCCTCTGATTTCTGCCATACTTCTAAACCTAGGAAGTAGTGTAGAATGCCCAAGTCTTTCATGTCAAATTCAGAAATTAGATCCACCTTCCCTTGAGCAATGGGGTGATCTTCTCACATTGTCAGTAGGTGTCAACATATAAAATAATTATTACCATATCACCTTTGATTACCTTGAAGTAGAGATTGGAGTCAACATCATTCTTCGAAAAACCTAATCCCAAGAGATAGCTGTCAATTCTTTCATACCAGACCCTGGGAGCCTGTTTAAGTCCATAGAGGGCTTTCTTCAATCTGCATACATGTGAGTCAGGTTTATGTATCACAAAACCTTCAGGCTGTTTCAAATAGACTTCTTCTTCAATGGTTCCCATTATTCGAGAAGGCAGTTTCACATCCATTTGATGGATCTTGCAACTTGCATTTGCTGCAATGGTAGCTCGCTATACTTGTGATGTGTAGCAGACATGAGTGCAAATGTTTCGCCGTAATCAATACGCTTCGCGCAGGAAAAACCTCTTGCCACGGCGTGCTTTATGTTTTCTGCTCTGCCATCGTGACATGCTTGATTTTGAAGAGCCATTTGGAAGAGATAACAGATTTCTCTTTTGGTCACAGGCACTATATCCCGCTGTCATTGTTTAGAATAGGCGATATTCCTCTGTCATTGCATCTTTCCATGCTTGATGTCTGAAGGCTTCTGTAACACTGATAGGTTCTGAATTTATGATGTTGTTCATTAGAGCAACATAGCTAGAGAACCGTTTGGGTCTTTTACTTTCCCTAAATGTTCCTTTGGGTGTTGCATGATCCTCTGCTTCTATGATCATCTTCCTGGCCCAAAGTGGTCTCTTTCTTCCGTTGTTATTTGTATTCTCATTTGAAGTAGAAGAGGAAGTTCATGTGGCATTTCCTTAGATGCTCCTCTTAATCTCCCACGAAGCGGACTTCCCATTTGGGGTACTCTGGGGAATAAGTTTAGGTCTCACTAGAACTTCTGCCCGCCTCTTAGATATAACATCTTTCTTCAAAGATGACATCTGCTTAATTCAATTTGATTACGCCCGGGTATAAAGATATCCTAAAGGCTTGGGTTTTACTATCCCATAAATATCCTTTCTTTTTGGAAGGTTCAAGTTTGGTCCTGCTTCTTAGGCACATGAGATGGAAGCGGAGACGGCTTCAAGAATCCTAAAATTTGACTATTAATGAGGTTTTATGCCGATGAGAGCTTCTTGAGAATTTTTTATCAAGGTAGGGGATGAGGACATCTATTTTGGATGTGAACCGCCCAGTCCTGGGAAGCCGCCCAAAAAGAAGAGGTTTCAATGTTTTGGTCCAGAAACAACATTGCTTTGCTTAACTTCTGCAATAGTTCTATTTTTTCTTTCAACAACCCATTTGTTGGGGTTGTAGGCCTATGAACTCCCCTCTTAATTCCGACACTCGCTTCAGAATTCGCCAAAATTTAGGAGGTGTATTCTTTCCCATTGTATGTCCTTACGGTTTTTATTTTCTTCCCGGAGAAGTTTTTTGTAAGTGCTTTGAACTCTTTGAACCTTTTGAGGATTTCTAATGACTCTTTACACTTAAGAAATAGATCGGAGTTTTCCTAGAGAAGTCATCTATAAATATGACATAGTATAGAAATCCTGCTTTAGAAAGTACAGACATGGGTCCACATAAGTCAGAGTGAACCAGATCTAACACATTTAGGGTTTTGCTCAAACTAATGGGAAAGGATCCCTTTGTATTCTTTCCTAAGGCACAACCTTTACAAGTTCCTTCATGAGATGGTTTTAGCTTAGGTAAGCCTGTTACAAGTTTTTCCATAGAAGGTAGGGCACGAAAATGAAGGTGTCCTAATCTTCTATGCCAAATCTCATTTGACTCAAAGGTGTCAAGGGTAAGGGCTTGTTTAACTTCAGTGCAAAGTTTGTAAAGGTACCCTTGTCTTACACCTATGGTTTGGGCTTTCTTGATAGTTGAGTTTTTAGGCCATGCTAGAACTTTTCCATCCATAAATGTAACCCTATATCCATTGTCTTCAAGGGCAGAGATGGATATTAGATTCCTCTTTATTCCAGGTACAAATAAGACTCCAGTGAGTTGAAGGGAGAGACCAGATTTCAATGTGATGGAACAAGTTCCAACCCCTCTTACTTGATGTGTAGAGTCATCCCCAATTGTTACATCTTCATCAGACTCTTCAGTCATAGTGTCTAAGTGTTCTCTAAACCCTGTGATGTGCCTCGAAGAACCACTATCAATCACCTAGTTGTTGATATTGTTAGATACTTGACTAGATAAGGCTGACTAGAACACAAAGTTCTCAGATTCATGATCTGAATTTGTCTTTCCTACTTTGGCAAAAGATGCTTGTTGCTTTGATTTGTCAGGGCACTTCATTGCATAGTGGCCATATAGATCACATCTAAAGCATTGCACTTGAGAGATGTCTTTCTTTTTAGAAGATCCCTTTCCATTGGAATTTCTCTTTCTTTTAAAAGATCCTTTCTTGTAGGAGTTTTTCTTATTCCTTTTATTAGACGATGTGTTGAGTACATGAATGTCTTCATCTATGTTTTTCTGTTTGTTTTCTTTTGTGGAGAGTCTTGTTTCTTCTTGAAGGCAGTTAGTTCTTAGCCTGTCAATCTTAGGGAGTTTAGATCTTGCACTTATTCCTTGAACAAATGACTCCCATGAGTTTGGTAGGCCTTCTAGTGCAATTAGAGTTAACTCTTTGATATCAATCTGATATCCAATTGTGGATAATTGATCCCTTAGTTCAATAATCCTCATGAAGTATGCATTAATGGACTCTCCTTTGTTTATTTGAGCATTGTTGATTTGCCTCTTTAATGCAAGAGTCCTACTGGTGTTGTTGAGCTCATAGGTACTCTCAAGAGATTTGAACATATGATATGCAGTTTCATGTTTTGCTAGGATGGGCACTATATGATCCCTAACTGCATCTACTAAGATTTTCAAGGCTTTTTCATTGTTTTCAATCCATTGAGTTTTCTCAGGTTCAGCCTCAGGTTCCTTTTTATTTTCTTTCACAAGTGAGTCTAGTTTATTCTCTCTAAGGATCATCATGATTCTAAATTTCCATGATGTGAAGTTGTCTGCACCTGCAAGACGATCTTCAAATCTGATCATACTTGACATGACAGAAGAATGTGATGTGAATTCGATTTTTTAAAATACAAATTTTTCTAGAGTAATCTGATATTTAGATTTGATTTGGATTCACACAACGTGGCTCTAATACCATGTAATTGTAATAAAAATTTATCAGATTTTAATCCTAAATGTACCTATGGAATTCTAAGCATAAAATCTATTCTTACTTCTAAGTCAGTTAAATTCTGTATGTCCGTGTATTGATTGCAAAACATTTATGATTTCCTATATTCTGCAAGTAAGGAAAGAAATCCCTTATATATACGAAGGCGTGCCTCAAGGAGGCACAGCTTCTCATGAGAGGGCGATGTCTCCACAAAGTGAAGGTGCGTCCACTCATGGGGCGTGTCTGGCAGTCTGTGAGCCTATTATTCCAACCCAAGCCATTCCGGTTTAAACAAATCTGTATAGGTGTTGATATTTGAATCATTTTATTCAGAAATTCGAATATTTAATTTGAAGGATTTATATTTTAAGAACAGTTTAGGTTAATTATAAATGATGATGATGCATGAATGCAATCATCATTTATATCTGACCAAGCTATCTTAAATCAACATAACTTTCAAAAACTGCAAAAAATGTAAAAGTTGTCAAACAAAAATGCAAAATTTCAACTTTGTGGAAGCCCAACGGTCATGGGCATTCAAAGGACAATTTGAACCGTTGTAATAGGTGGTTAGATGTTTAAATATGTGGAAAACTCGATGGAGAAGGTTGGTTGTTGGGTTTGAGAAAGTATTGATCAATAAAAGCTCCTGATTTCATTAAATTTC
This sequence comes from Sequoia sempervirens, assembly GCA_007258455.2. Lineage (NCBI taxonomy): Eukaryota > Viridiplantae > Streptophyta > Pinopsida > Cupressales > Cupressaceae > Sequoia > Sequoia sempervirens. The sequence continues at coordinate 48,582 of VDFB02328633.1, forward strand.
TGTATTTTCCTATTGAACATTGCTGCTACAAAGTTGTTACAGCCCTGTATGGTCTGAAGATGTCCTCAAATTGATTTGTATAGTTGTTGCAGAGTTACATCTAACATTTTGATTGGTTTTGAGGCATTCTCATTGAAGTTGCAGCATCTTATTGAGCTCTCTTTGCAGGCGAGTCTGTAACAGTCAATCAAGGGTTTGTAGAAACTAAAAAAATGAATTAAGGCCCATTCCACCGATTGTAATCACTGTGGCTTGGTGGAATGGGTCAAATAAGATAGGACATGATGTTAGGAGGGTCTTTGGGAGCAGAGGAGGCCAATTAAGGGTTAAGGCATGATGCCCTAGTTGTGAAAAGAGTGAATTTTGAGTGAAATTGAGTGGTTTGAGGGTGTTAAAGGTTGAAATTTGTTGGGGCAGAAACTTTTAAGGGTGTTTTAAGTTTGTGCAGACATGTTTGAAGGTGCTGGAGGCATTGGATCAATGTGGAAAGATTTGTAGGTGAGTTTTTCAATAAACCCTCTTGGGAAAGGGTGTAAATGAGGGTTTTAGAGTTTGAGGATTAGGAGGGCGTTTCTCTATCAAAGAGTGTTGGAATTGGAAGTTTTATAACCTGATTTAAAACTGTCCAAAAGAATTTGGGGTTGGCAGGTCGTTTGTGATAGGGTTGCTTTGTAAATTTGGGCTAATTGGAGCCCTCTTCAGCGTAGAAGTCCAATTTCAGGAGAGTTGGTCCAAAGTAAGCCTACGTGGTTTTAGGATATGTTAAAGAGAGGGATAATGGGTGTCTAAGATGCTAGTTAAGTTCTGGGTTTGTGAAGAATTCAGGGAGATATGCTCCATTTTCACTGTTTGGACACCTACTAGAAAATTGTGAAGGAATAGTGAAACCCCATTGAGATAGGGTTTAGGAATTGGAAAAGTGTTCAATTGAGTTTGAATTGAGTTTGTTTGGTTAAAACCTCCCTGCCTTGCATCACATACACAAACCTCACGATATCTATTCAATATTTTCAAATGCCATCCACGTATATCTGCCAGGAGAAATTTTAACTAACGTTGAAGGAGATTCAAATTCATTCAAAACATAGAAGCCGTCAGAAATAAAGAGGAGAATCTGAATATAGTATTCAAACCGCCATCAAACACAATGTCAAAAGATAATAAATATTCTTGTAGCCAACATCCAAGTAAAGAATACGATTTCATTTTATTACATAGCCGCCCTCAATAGGAAATCTTCAGAAAAGAAAAAGCCGACACCATCTTGAAGCATGTTGCATAAACAACACACTTGGACAAAAAGATTTTAATATCCCATAAACTGAAAAGACCATGTTACAATTTCTAAGCCGCCCCAAATAAAGAAGTCGAACCTTTGACAAGTTCACTTTGACTTGTAAACCACGTTGGCAACCCTTACTTTTTCAACTGCTGACATAAAGTTGCTGATTTGGCACATATGCTGACAAGTAGACTAGCAATCAGCTGATGTAGACAAGCAACCAGCTGAAGCAGACAAACTAGCTCAACCAAGCAGGCAAGTAACTTAACCACATAGGCAAGCACCTCAAGTAGGCAAGCAACTAGCTCAAGCAAGCAAACAACCAGCTCAAGCAAGTAGGCAAGTAGCTCAAGCAAGTAGGCAACCAGCTCAAGCAGCTCAAATAGACAAGCAGGTAGCACACACCTTGACATCAATGACAAAATATACTAACAATACAAGCCCTAAATACTGTAACCACAGCTCACACAAGCGTCATCAAAGAGTAAAAATCCCAAACAAACAAAACAAAGAAACATGCATCGCGAAATGAACTTTTTATCAGCAGCCAAATTTGTATCACAAGTCTTATGAGTACTCACAGAGTTTGCAACAACGGTTTAACCCAAAGATACTATTTTGGCATCTGTCATTGAATTATAAAACTAGCATTCTTTTCAGAAAAAAGGATGAAGAACTTGAAAAGGAGTACCTTATTTCCCATCATAAAGTTCAATGAACTGATACCACGGCGGGTTTCTGCATCATCCAATACATCATCATGAAGAAGGCTTGCTACCTGCCAACAAAAGTATCACATAACCTTGTCATGCCAAACTTAAAAATTGAAACACTTGAGTTTAAAACCATCGCCAAGAAGCTTCAAGTATGTCATTAAGAGTGCTAAATCTACAAAAGTTAAAATCAACAACCATAAATATCATGATAGCAAATACCAAAGGCATTATTAAGGTACATTGTTCCAACATAAAGCCAATGCTGCAGTAAGGACAATGACATTGTAGAAAATAAACAGAATTCATAAAACAGAGACAAACATGGATCATCTCTGTAATCTCTGCAATGCGCTGTTGTCGAAATCGTAGTTCCTTTGCAAAGCTTTCATTGACAGAGTTCACTGCCATTTCAGGTACTGCCATAGTCAATGATGATGCCATCAGCAATAAGACCTGATAGCCATATTGCATTTAAAACATGCAGACATTAAACTTTCTTTCATTCAATAAGACAACCATTGTAAGTGAAATAAAAGGTTTGTACAAGAAATGAAACCGTGTTGTAAATTGTTTACATAAAAATTGTGAAAATATTGGCCTAAACTAATTGCTAAACAAACTATTGAAAACCCAAATATATTATAGAATATATTAGTTTCTAGCAAAACACCAAGTTGCAATCAAAGGGAACATATGGTTTCTCTCTAAAACCATGCTGATTCCTTCTGAATCAAAAATGCACAAGCATATCCTAAATAGAGGTTTTGCACGTTCAGACAAGAAACATAATTTACAACATTTAAAACAAAAGAATTATTTTTAATAAATAAGGCCAATGTCTATTACTTAAAGAAAGTTATTAAAAATTTCCATTTTGTTCCCCCATTCTAGATGATAATGAATGATGACTTCCAATATTCTCAAGCAGCATTGTTTACACTACAGAAGGAACAAAATAATTTCCTCCTCCTGCTTCTTTATGAATTTTATAAACCCACATATTTTCTTCTTTCGATCTTATAAATCACACAAAGAAAAGAAACAAGTTAACCTTGGAAGACTTCAATGACCTTGTTGCCCAGTACAACCTTGGCAGAGGGTTCTGATGATGCCATCGAGTTGAATGACATCAATCCTTTTGCTAATTGGACTGTCAAAGAAAAATATGATGATGTCACTCTTACTAGTGCAAATCTTGTTGTAATGGAGAGAGCAGCAATAGAAGCAGCAGAGTTGGATGCATTGGAGGAAAATAAAGACATTCTTGAGGAAACAATCAGTCCTCATTTTTATATCTAGTTACCTTCTAGTTCAAGGCTTACAAAATTAAGTTACACCGGAAGGGGCAAGAGGAAGGTGTAGATTGTGTTTAGCTGTTTTTTGGCACATGTAAACAGTTATAGTGCTGTTATACAATTATTATTTATAATTTTGTTGTAATACAGTGTATTGTTTGACTATGAAACTTCGAAATTCAAATTTTGCGCATTTGAGGGCCATATGACATAAGACTTGTTTAAATTATGATAAATTGATAATCAAATTAGGCTTTTGTTTTCTCTAAATGCATTAATTTACTTTTTTTAGTGTAATTATGTTTTCTTTTTCCGCTGCATTTTTTGCCGATTCCCAAGTCTATGTCAAATTTTTGGGCTACCAAGTCCCCATTTTCAAACTTTGAAATTAATAATATATATAAAGACTATTTAACAGTATAATTTAATACATCTCAACCCAATCTTTAACCTATTATAAATATATAGCTGCATTCTCCATTTACTGAGGTCTACAGGTGCAGAAAATTCAAAATACACAAGCATGGATTGTTCTGCAAGAAATATAGTCTGCAAGAAAATATGATCCAGCCTATTTCAATCTGTCCAGCTCTCTTCCAACAGCCAACTCTTCTTGATTAATGGCCAGGCTAAAATTATTTCATTAAAATGGGGCTCAAAATTATTCTTGAGAAGATGAGATTGATTTGCAGAGTGAGGAGCAACTCATTTGCGGGACGAGACTTAATAAACCTTGTCTAGTTGCCCAACCTCAGACACAAAACTAGATGCTCTCCCATGAACCAAAGGGGGGCCAATCATGGTAATAAAAAATGCGGGGCACAACAAAACATTAGGGTGTGTAGGCTAAGGGAGTAAAACAAGTGGTAAATCATGTGGCTATCTACAATGCAGAAGTGAGTTGGCAGAGCAACATAATCCAAACACTGGAAAGAATAATGCAATAATAAAACAGAGTCTATGTTGTGTGTAGTCCCCCAACAATAACAGAAAGACAGTGTTTGTAGTGGCGAGATGCAGGGCATTTGTATCAGCAAGGTACAGAGTCATTATATTCAACTTTTCCATGAAATGTGACAACCTTCTTCCTACGTTCGCCCAGGTCCACTACAGAGCAAACCCAAATGAATCTGGGATCATTTTGTAGGTTCTTAGCTATATCCATAGGGAACTCAAACCAGGTACATAGCAGACCTAGTCTACAAAGCGGCCAAACTGGTCACATATGAACAACTATTGAACAAGTGTCCCACTTTCTAATGACAATTATCCATGCTGACATTGCATGCATTGCAAAATACTAATGTCAACTAGAACTTTGGTAGTAGTGTTAAGAACGTTGACCGTAGAGTTTCCAAGATTATTTGAGTGCACAACACTGCTCCTCCACTACATCATGAAACTACATAGGGAAATTGCAAGGAGGCATTGCCCCTTAATAGCTTGACAGAGAGCAAGGTAAAAAAATAGTTGATTGCATAGAAGCAAAAATGGGGAATAAATCGCCAAAATCATGATTAATCGCAAAACGGCAATATTCCTAATTTTTTCCCTTTAAAAAACATGTTTATTTTTCAATAAATCGTTGACCGACACTTTCTTACTGATTTTCAATTATTTATGCCAATTTTTTGCATTTAATCACGATTTTTTGTGAAATAAATACGTCAGATTTCAGCTACCCACAACAATAGGGTTTATACCTGTGCATTTTCAATTGTTTTATCATTTTTTTGACAATTGGCTCTAACAACTTTGTGGTGTGATTTTCTTTCCTCAAACGGAGTTGCTATGATTTCTTGAGTCTAGGGTTTTCTGCAATTTTGTTTCCAGATTGCTGTTGTGTTAAACAAGGATTTCAAAGTTAAAACAACTAATAAAAACAAGAAAATAAACTAGACTGTTTACATTTTGAGCCACTATAGAAGACAATATTCTATTATAATAACATTCTAAATTAGATTTTTCCAAACCATTTTGAAGATTCTGGATTTCCAAATTTTATTAATCTGGTAATTAGAGCCTAGTATGGATGGTATGCTATATTTTTTGTACAGTCTCCTATTTTCTACCTTTCAGAATATGAATCTCAACAAGAAGCTAAGGAAGTCCATTTGAAGCCTATGAGCTGTAAATATTTTTCTTTAAATATATTTTCTGATGGACAGTGACAAGTAAGTTTTCAATAACTAAATATAAAGGTAACTCTACAAATGCTTAGGATGACATGAAAGATCATGTAATATTTTTTGTGTATGGTAACATGGTTCTCCTATGTACCTTGATTACATGAATATTGGATTTTCACACTTCCAAAGCACAATTACAATTCAAATTCTCAATGAATCTATAGCAAACCCAAGGTCTCTGGGCAAAACCCTAGGCAAACCTAAGCTGCTCTAGGGCGAACCCAAGGGCCACCCAAACAAAAAAAAAATGATCTTTTAGAACATTTTGATAAACAAAAATGTCCCAAATACCTAATTTCACTCTTCTGTAATAAAATTGTGAAAATAGCATGTGCCATGAAGGTTTGTGTGGCTTCAAAAGCCTTAATTTGGGCTTGGTGGCGAGGGCTCTACCCCTTGATCCTGCCCTATATCTCGATAGGCAATGCCCTAGGGGTGCTGTCCCCAAAACTCGCGAGGGATGCTGCCCCTCAACCCCACTAGGTGGCATTGCCTCAGATCCCCATGAGGGACACTACCTCTTGACCCCACTGGGGTCATTGCCCCCAAACCCCCATGAGGGGCACTGCCCCTCAACCCCATTGGGGTCTTCAGTCCCAAAATCCCCAATTTATTGGGATCTCTTATCACATAAAGAAACTTGATTACAAGGAGGGGGTTTGCGAATGGAGACCCGAACCAACAATTTAGTCAATAATCTTTATCACTATCATAATATCATTGATCAATGATGAAGTATCATACTATCAAAGATTCACATGTCATTATTATTCAAACTAGATTGTAATTGAAATTTTGAAAACTATTAGCATCTAGTTATTATTTAATATTTTATGCACTATGAAAGTATGCATTGTGGTATGCAATGTAATCAGTGATATGGAAATAAACAACAAAAATCTATATTCAACAATTCACAGCCTAAAATCTTAATTTTATTTGCTCTATATATCTCTATGCTATTGAAATTCTTTTAAATTTCAAAAACAAGCTTTTATCTCTTTATCTACATTTTTTTACGTTCTTTTTAAATCTGATTTTTTCCCGATTTTTAAAAACAATCTTATACTTTTGGTTTGCCGATTTTATCCCCAAAAGATTTTGCTGTTATGGACTTGATTCTGCTGGTGTGGCTGCAAATTGTATGACATGGTCTGTTAATCTTCCAGGTTGAGTTGCCAAATGGATCAGTATGTACAAATATCATGACATCTATAACCAGTTTACTCATTGTTGTACCCAAAATAAATTTTTGGCATTCTGTGTAATTTGAGCTAAATCTTGTTAAAATGTCGTTAAAAATCTATTTTAGGTCAAACCAAACATAGGGCTTTGTGGGTTTCTGTCAAGGAACACATGTGCAAAATTCTGAAAATTTGAAAATTAGGGTTTTACGCCCCTATTTTCAAAAACCCCCGAAAATAGGACCTTCCCGAAATGATTGAAAATAATTTTGATAGGATTAAATGACTTCACAATCACATTGGTCAAGTCAGAATCATCAAAAGACACGTTTTACTCTGGTGGGTCTATCTCTATTTTTCAGGAACAAAGTTAGGAGCTCTGCAGCCATTAATGGCAGATTGGCCAGTACCAGTGCTTTAAGCTAAGCTTCAAAAGCTTCAACAAAGAAACCATGGTGAAAATGCTTGAAAAGATGCTCTGCGACGGAGGGGACTTTCAAAAATGAAAAATGCTGAAAATTGACTAAGTCTGGGAGAATGCACGCCTTGCTACCAAGAGGAGGCTATGCAGTCAAATGCCTTAGTCATTTTTCCAAACACCCATACACGATGAACGTGAGACATGAAGAAATGGTGATCTTCGACGGAGGAGATTTCTGAAATTGAAAAAGGTCGAAATTTGACTAACTCTGGAAACATTACGAAGGAGAAACAAGTTCACGTGCTGAAAAGAGCCTTTTTCAAGCAGGGACGCCCATGATCTTTACGGGTCAAATGCAGTCTGTTAGATCATCCAAGGCAGTCATCCTCGGCGTTTGCTTGTTGGCTCGACAACGAAACAAACATCTAGATCATCTGATGAGTCAATCATAAGCAATTGCTGACGAAGTGAAAAGAGGCAATTGAAGAAATATCAGGAAATGACTGTCAAAGGTGAAGATCAAAGCAAAAAAGAGCCTTTTCCAAGGAAAGGCACCCTTCTTTCTGGACCTCTAGATGTTGTCAGATGACTAAAGGCCTCCCAGGACAATCTTCTCAGTCTATGTAGATCTCGACAACGCAACTGTGAGCACAGACATCTGACCAAACAATCAACGAGTAATCAAGATCAAACCAGGGCACATTTCAGAAAACGATAACTAAGCAGAAGAGAAAAAGTGCCCTTTTCAATGAGGGGCGCCCTTGAATAAAGGGACCCCAAACTGACTTCTGAGTTTTCCAACTCCAGTCATCTTTGGCGAAACGGAGCTGGCTACCTGACGAGATATCAAACGAGATCATCTGATTCTCCGATCAACGAGAAATCCAGATCAAAGCATGAGAGGTCAATTCAAAAGGCTGAAGAACGAAGATTGAAAATTCACCAAGGCAAAAGAAAAAGCTCCCTTTCTTGGAAAAGGCGCCCTTTCTTTTGAGGCCTTGTACTCAGCTTTTTGCCATCATGTCTCCTAGGCACTTCTCTTCAAGTTGGATCCAGCTCAACAGTGAATGTACCAGCAACAGCTCAGGATCAACAGATCAAGCTAGATTCAAGATCAAACTGAGGTCATTCAAGAGAGAAAATAATAAAAACTTGCAAAACTCAAAAGGGATGCCTAGAAGAAGTCAAAGGTCAAATTAACTAAAGTCAAAGATATTTTTGGAGTTAAACTGAAACAAAAACACTCCCGATCCCGATGGAAATCCCACCTTACGAACTTGATCAAATGAAACCACTTTTGATCATGAGTTAGGTCCCCAAACTTGTGGATCTAAGGTTTGAGTCTATGTAATCAAGGTATAGGCATCCCATTTCATTATTTCATTGCAGGTTGATGATCAAGAACAGCCATAAGCTCTCAAGGATGCCACTTACAAATTTGGCCAAGGTTTTCATCCATTCTTCAATATTTCTTTCAGATCTGAAGCAGAAGAAGATTGCTAATCTGAGGTTGGATTCAGAGACAGATTTTCTTAGGGAGTTAGATAAAAACTTCCAATCCATCTTCTTTCTACTTCCTCTCTTCTTGTCTTAGGTTTTCTTGCATGTCACACAAGGCAACAGGCTACATCAGATCTGATCAACTGGGTAGATTCAACATAATTTTCCACTGAAACCCATCTCATCAGATTTTCCAGAATCAACAAACTTGCTACCCCTATTTTTGGGGTTTTTTCTGAAAAAGTTTCAAAATCAAAATTTTGAGGAACTGGGTTTGTTCAGCATTGAAGCACAAACAAAACCCATGTGCCAGATTTTTTCTGGAAAAATACTTCGGCAAAGTAACATTTTGGGGGTTTTTGAAGTTGTCAACACATATGTGTTCTGATCCAATAGAATTGAATGACAATTTGGTGTCCTTGGGCTTCAATTGAACAACTACACCTTGCACTAGCAACTCTCCAACTAGATCTTACCCACATTGTTGGAGAGCAAACAGACATCATTAGCAGTCTGCAGATCTTTATCTTTGAAAAGAATACATCTCTCGTTCAATGGAGAGCCGCAACAATTAATCTGGACGAAGAAGAAAGAAAGGCTGATCTTGCAGCAAAAAGACCAATATTACCACCTCTCGTGTGGCAATAAGCACCTTGGCTTGCCAGCTGCGAAGAGGTCATTCCAAGCACGGAGCCGCCAAAGTTACCAAGAGCAATAGCTTGCGCAAGAAGAGATGTCGTGTCATCAAAGCATTGACTATCCGGAAACGGAAGAAGTCAACACATGGATCAAGGAGTTGTTGACCAGAAATGGTGAAGTGTGAAAAGACACCTAGGAAGGACGTCCTACTTTCCAATTGGCATTTATGATACTTGAAGTTGACTTGATGCCTCATTCCAAGTCAACCCAAGAAGGCATTAAATGTAATTGGAGTTAACTTGATGTCTCTTTCCAAGTTTAACTCCATATCCCTTAAATCATGCATTGTCAGATCCCACTGATTAAGGATGTCTAATTGGCTTCCATGATTTGTGGATCTTAGATCTCCACTAAATGTGGATGTCTATTTTGGAGGGATACTTACATTAAAGTTCACCTTTTGTTTACTTTCAGTCAACTGAAGTAGTTTCCAGTTGACTCTTTGTTTACTTTCAGTTAACTAAAGTAGTTTTCTAGTTAACTGCTTGTTCCCCCTTTTAGGAATAAATCTTGGTAATTGATTGGCAAGAACTCATTGTTAACTCAAGGAGATTTTGGGGGGTTTTACTCCTTTGAGTTCTATAAATTAGAGCCTTGGGCTCATTGTTTGTTAACTTTTACTTGCTATGCAAAATTGCTGCGCCATTGTTGCCAACAGCTTTGAAAGCGAATATCTGTTCACTCTTGGATGAGAGTTCGTTGGTTGATTGTAATTGTGCATGATTTCGTGCCTTTGCTATCCCAACCTTTGTAATTCGTTGATGAAGCTTGAAGAAGAATATCAGAAGGCGCTTGCATTTTGATCTATCTATTTGAGTTAGCATATAAGTCTTGTATCTAATGGCAGCCGTTTCATCTCCCCTCCTTGGATGGAGTCCCTCCTCCTTGGATATTTATTCTTGTGATTGTCGTTCGTTGTTGTTAAATGTATTGACCTTCAATCTATACTTCGGATAGGAGTTCCTCCTCCTTAGCAAGCTCGTTGGCCAAGACATCGTCAAATTGTTGTTTCTTGTAAACTATTTCCTAGCCCATACCTCGGATAGGAGTCCCTCCTCCTTGGCAGGTCTCAGATCTAGTTTACCGTAAAGAGTGTTTGCTTGTACCAACCTTATCCCGGTGTATACCCGAGAGTTCAGAGCCTCGGTCATATTCTCAGGAGACGGCGAATTCAGGTGATCCAACCAAACCATTCCCACTCCTTTACCCTCATGCTTTGTTTACCTTGAAGGTATTGGATAGATAAAAGCTAGAATAGTCGTAGTTAAGATCTGCAGAAACCAGAGAAAAAGCTTAGCTACGGCGCATTGTGTTTGTGCACCCTTGTGTCCTACCGTTGATGTACAAAAAGATAGGAACCTTAGTTAACCATTCCCTTACTTAGGCTTTCAGTAGAGAGGGACTTCTCCTCTTTAAATAACAAATAAGTGTTGCAAAACATTTGAAATAGCTAACGTTTACAATCAGCACTCCAGAGGTGCTAATTTAAACGCCAACACTCATGTAACTTAAGTTTTGTATCTAGTATAAATGAGACTCCAAGGTGCTGCTCCAGCAGGACAAAGTAAAACAAATTCCACAGAAGGAAAGGAAGATGCAAAAGTGTATACATTTACCTATTTAGATTGGTATCGTAACATAAATTTATCCTTGTGTTTTCTAGCCCCCACCCTTTGAAAAACAAACAAATAAAGGAGGGTTAGCTAGGTACCATTACTAGGAGTAAGAAGCCCATTGTCTGGACAGTGGAGATGTTTCTGCCATGCATCCAGGTCCCAGAATGTCAGAGCATCAGGGCACATGACAGGAAATGTTTCCCAAAAAAGGAGGTACTTCTTGACAACCTTTATCTCTCAAGGCTAAAAAAATTAAATAAAACTGGCTCATGTAACTGTTTTCTTTCCAGTATTCCAGACTAAGAACTTTTAGTTCTACTGAAAACTTCCTAGAAAATGAAACCAAATCTTAGCAATGTTATATATTTCAACTTCAAGCACAAAAACCAGAGATACTTTGTAAATTGTAGCAGGTAGTATGCAAAAAAAATTGTGAAGTTATTACCATGGGACGAAACCGTTTACCCTCAACTCCCATCTTGAAGAAGTACTCTGCAGCTGTTGCCAGTTTAGGAATCTGTACATGATAGTCACATTCAAAAATTATTAGTGGTGCCCAATCACTAACCACTGTTAAGTGTGTTCCTGTGCATAAACACTCTGCAAGTCAATTCAACACATTATTTACTCAAAAAGATAAAATATCATTTATAAAAGTTTTCTCACAAAAGAAGCATAGTGCCTTTTGAAATCGACTAAACTGAACTTTTCTTAGTTATATATGTTACTTAAAGCTTACGATGATGGATTTTCTCTATGTTACTCTTACATAAGTTTGGTCAGCTAAAAGGAATAGTATAAGGAAAATACTTATAAAATAAAGAAAATCACCTTAAGATAACAAAAAAAGCTCACTCTCCGAAAAATATGTTACTGCCATCTATTTGTCAGCTATTCAGAAACATAAGGCATTGTATAATTGGCCACAAACATACAACCATTGAAAGAATAAGGATAGGAAATAACAAGGTATATTTTTAAGCTGACTCCTACAGCTGCATGCACAAACAACAGCACATTTAACAGATTTAGGTTAATTTAAATTCAGAATGATCTCACCACTTCTACCACATTTGGGTTAAAGTTGCCGTTCGGGCTCGGGTTCGGGCTCGGGTTCGGGTTCGGGTTCGCGGGTTCAGTTCGCGGTTCGGCTAAAAATTTTTTTGGGGGGGGGTTCAGTTCGTTTTGGGTTCGTCAGTACAAAACACATTATATATATATATATATATATATATATTCTAAAATATATATTTATTAATATAAATATGTATATATATATTCATATATAAATAATATTATAATATACATATTTTTATATAATAATTATTAATATTTATAAACCTTGCACAATATTAAATTTGAAATTAATATTAAAAATATTAAATTTGGAATTAAAATTAAGAATATTAAATTTGGAATTAAATTAATTGAAATTAGAAATGAAAAATTAATAAATTAATATTAATAGGTAAATATTAAAGCTTAGAAAAACTATATAAAAACTTTAATTTGATTTTTTCTAAAAACAAAGTGAAGAAATCTTTTTAATTTAATGAAGAGTCGGGCAAAGAAAGGCAGGTTCTTATACATTAAAAAAAATGCACAGAAGAACAACCGGAAGGGAGGAGCAGCGATGTCCGGGATGAACCCACAAAGATCTGCCGCTCAGAAAGACGCCCAGCAAAAAGTTAAATCGCGACCAGAAATGCGTGCCAATAGAGGGCACAGTCGCGCATAGAAAAGACGCCAAAAAACTGCAGAAAAAGAAACACAAAGAACAGAAGAACACGTCCGGGAAAGATTAACCAGTCGGAACCCTAGGCGAACCCTCCTACGGACTGAATCCGAACCAGAACCTGCAGCAAACCGAACCGGAACCTGTGCTTGGGATGGACGAACCCGGTAGCACAGCATTTGGGAGACTAAATTTAGATTTGACAGCACTATATTTTTCCTCTTCTTTATTATCTCATCAATGTCTTCATAATGCTAATCTGTCTCCAAGAAAAACTTGATGAGAACAAACTTGAAACTAAATCAATGGCAATCTCAAACATAAGGTAGCTACAATGAATACATCTTGGAGTAATGAGTATCTTGTAGATAAATAGAAGCAGGGGTGGAGAAGGGGCTTGGGCCTGAAGGGTTCCTTTAATCCCATCCATATCAATTGTAATTTCTAAGTAAGCTGCATATAGATCTTTACAGGTGTCGTTGTTTATATGCTCCTTTGGAAAAACTAGGAGGATTCTTAGAAAACCTAAGAGGTATGAGGCTTCCAATGTTAAGGTTAAGGTGGTAAAGTAACACAATATTAATAACCTTTGGCATAATGGTGCAACTAATGTGTTTTGGCAGCTAAGTTGTGTAAAGCAAGTGTTACATCCCTTACCTTGAGACTATAACTTAACTTGTTATGATAATGGAACCATGGACGTTAATGTAGTTGCAAATAACAGCCTTTCTTGTGAATATGAAATAAAGGATTAAATAATTGTTCTATTTGTTGCAACTATAATATGAATATGAATGTTTATTTTAATATGCGAATGTATATGATGATGATGATGATAGTTAAATGTGAATTTACATGTTAGGAATGGTCTAACCCTAGTTTCTTGTGCCAAGTGGTTGCAAGATCGTCATCGCACGAAGGGAAGAGGGACTATCATTGGGGAGAGGATGTAGTTGACAAGGATCAATTTGTCATCGAACTCTAGGTAGTGTATGACAACGACATACCTTTGGCCATGGTTTAAATAATATAAATATTAATTATTATGTCGAAATAATATAAATAATATAAATTTTGATTGTTAAGTCAGAAAATAAAATATAGGATACTTATCAAAGAAATTTCAATTATATATAAGGAGTACTTTATTATTAGTTCCTGCCGTAGGCAGGTATACTTATGCTTTCATCTAGTTTCAATATTTTGACAAGAATCAACCAATAGGATGCGAGAATTAAATTTTGTTGACCATATTTTATAATGTTCAATTTTATTTCATATTTATTTTTATATTTAAAATCCATTTTTCTCCAATTCTATTGGTTAATACTTGTGAACAGTCATATTGGGATGATGCAAGCAATAATAATAATATAAACAATAGTTGTGGAGTGTCATATTTTTCACTATTCTACAATAGTATATGATTGACTAATTGTTTATATGGCAACCAAAGGATCCCATCAAGTTAACTTTTTCAAATAAAAACAGCAAAAATACAAACTTTTTAGGTAAGGCATGGCTATATGTCTTGACGACTCATAATATAGAATTGACAATTTAATCGCCCAATGATCGTTCATGTACCTGTCATTCACGTACATGGGCATATTCTTGTTGATATGGTCGGTAAGGGAACTTCTGGAATGGCCAATCAGATACAAAGTCGCAATTGGCACAACAAGAGGGTTTCATTATATTCACAAATGCTGCCAACAGTGGATCATTCACAAAGATATCAAATTTTGAGCCACAGGTATATTGCAATAAAATATCTTAAATGTTGATAATGTAATGCTTTTGCATATAGTGAACAATTCGTAAGGGACTCTGTGAATGTTTTGCTTGGCCCAGAGTTTAAACCACAGGTAAGAATGCAATCCTTGAGTTATTTCTACTGTATCGATGTTTCCACCTTTTACAGCTTTATGGAGGGTCGTTTGTGCGATGATATCTCCTCTGCTCAAATATTTTGTTTTGATTTTATCCCAAGAAAGAAGCTCCTTCACAACCTGGAATTTGCCTTCTGAAGCAGCAATGTGCAATGGAGTTAGTCTGTTGCGGTCCGCCAAATCGTCATTAGGCTTATCTTTCTTCAAATATGTTGTCAACAATTGCTTATGCAGAGCTCTGCCCATGTATTTTCTTGTAACTGCATCGTATAATGGGTTTTGGTTGTCTCTATCTTTGATATATGTTAGTTCTAAATTTAAGTCGAGAAGAACTTTGCAGAGTGTGTTATGTCCATTCAAAACCGCCTCATGGGGGATAGTCCTCCCTCCTCTGTCGCGCGCGGCAACCATGTTTTTCACATTCACTAAAATTTCTCCTTCAACTTTCTTGTAAATAATTTGTGGCGGGCTTTTCATATTTTTGTGTCAACAGACGATAACGCGCCTGGTATTTACTGAGCATCGATTGTGGATGAGTTCAGACTTCCCCATTCAGAGTATTGTTGTTCTAGGCACCCAATATTGAGATTGGTCTACCCATTTCATCAAAATTCAAATTTTACGGCTTTGTAATCATACCTCTCTGCAACAATTTTTTTGTAGAACAGATTTTGAAGCTTTTGGTCAAGCTGGATGTTTGTGGAAGCTTTTACAGAGAGATGGGATTAGGATTTCAGATTCTTGCGGTTGATATAGACATGGTTTTTGCAACTTCATATGGGAATACTTTTAGAAGTAATTTGGTGAATAAAAACCCTCCTTCTGGCAATCCAAAGGTGTGCTAAATATTTGTTTCTTCTTTTCTTTTCAATTTCCAAATTTATTTGGATTGAAACCATTATTCCTACGAACTCAAGGCCAAATTCTCATTCTCTAGCCTTGGGAGCACCCACATGCTTATCTATAAGGATATTGACATGCAGGCCTGCAAAACAACTAAAATCTTCCCTTTTGCGAAGTGGAAAGTAACTCAGATAATTATTTTTTATTAGAAATCAGTCTGAGCGGGCAACACATTTCAGATAACCCAAATAAAGATTTTGCTCTATAAGAATGAACAAATAAATAAATAGATAGATAGCAAAGAATAAAGAAGCCCAGATAAGTTTTTCTTATTTTAAAGGCAGTCTGGATTGAAGGGCAATAGACGCTGTAATTATTTATAACGGAAAAGAAATAACAAAGTAAAAGCAACACACGTTGTTGCACCGATTCCATCCTGAGAATTATTATCACAAAACCTAGGAAGAATGGGAAAATCCCAACTAAAAGTATGAGGAAGAAAGAAATCACAGCTGTCTAGTAAATTCATTTAACCTTAAAAAGTGCATGCCTCCCACTTGTCAACATGATTGGTTATAGTAGTTATGGAATGCTATATAATAATTTAATATGAATTTACCTGTGAATGAAACATTTACCATGTAAAAATAGTAAAAACAAAAAGTCTGGCTCAATGTGTTTCGTTAAAACAAATTATGTGAGTTAATTCCATTTTTTTAATATTTTAATAATTACAAATGATTATTTTATAACTGAATTTAAATTGGTCTAAGAAGGTTCAATAGCAGTAAAATTATTAAAATACCAATTTCGATCGATTTTTCATTACATTTGCAAGCTTTTTTAAAAAAAAAATCCTTAATTTTCCAAAACATATAAAACTTTTATTACTTTATAAAGTTCTATTTACAGATTATTTTAATAGTTTTTCCTAAGAAATTAAAGTGTAAATTGTTTAAATAGTTTGATTCAAAGTTTTTTTTTAAAACTTGTTTTATGTTTCTAATAAAGCATCTAAATTTGTAAATTAATTTTGTTAATAAATTTATACTTTAATAAGATATTTATTAATTTAATATTCTTAGTTGTTCAAAATTAATATTATAAATATAGTATAAGTTTTTTATTTTACATATAATTTTTTTACTACTTAAATTAATTGACTTATTTTTTAATAATTTTTCAATCAATTACTTAACAATATATACTTGTATAGTTTTTTCCCAAACAAGTTAATTCAATTTTAATGGAGCTTTTTTTTTGTAAATGGGATTTTTTTGAAAACCTTAAATTTACTCAAAAATACTTATTTTTTCTTTAAGTTTAATTATTGTTATTTCATTTGTCAATTTCAAAATTATTTCTTTTAATAAAAAATTTTGTGCACTTCAATTATTTGCAATGTCAACTTTAATTCTTGAAATTTAGTTAAATTTTTGTGCACTTCAATTATTTGTAATGTCAACTTTAATTTGTGAAATTCAGTTAGCTTCTTTGAAAAACACATTTCTTTCATTTTTTAATTTTATACATCCTTTTATGTTGCTACAAGTCCAAAATTGGAACCCGATCATCTACATACAAAGATATCAATAGCACTCTAACAATATTTATAAATAGGACAAGAAATCGTATTATTGTTTTAAGCATGTAGGATTGGAGAGCTTTGTTTTTGACAAAAGCATTTTTGTATTAAATATTGTTTCACTATACTTTTGAAATTGATAGTATATGCAACATGGTTTAATACTAAACTATAAACTTCAGCTGCATAATTATTTACGATAATGCATGTCATTATTTGTATAAACTTTCAAATTATATGATCTCTATCATACAATGCTAATTCTATGAATATCTATTTATATTCACAAATATTTATGAATATATATTTCTATTCACAAATATTTGATTCTGCTTATAATAAGTAAGGCTTTAGCTTTCATCAAAGATTTACAATAAAATAAAAAAATGAAAACTCCATGTGTAATATTTACACAAAGTGACATTGCACCCTCCTAACAGCTTTTGTCAACTACATCTCACAAACAACCAAACACAACTGGCAATCGGCAGGAACATGACGCATATGCGTCTCTTGTTAATAAAGGAAAAAGAAATTACATAATAAAATATAATAAATATTTAAATAAGGATTGAATTGTGTGGGAGTGAGCCGTCGGTATTGGGAAACCTGAGCATATCGCCACTCTTCAGGAAACGGATGGAATGCAAGAAAACACCAGTATGGCATTCGAAGGGAT
Organism: Sequoia sempervirens; assembly: GCA_007258455.2. Taxonomy (NCBI): domain Eukaryota; kingdom Viridiplantae; phylum Streptophyta; class Pinopsida; order Cupressales; family Cupressaceae; genus Sequoia; species Sequoia sempervirens. The sequence continues at coordinate 66,218 of VDFB02328633.1, forward strand.
TCACTTTAAAATGTCGATCTTTCTCCTTCATTGGATTCATTCACTTTTGTATTATTTTCGCTTGAGCATTCTTTTTGCACTTTTGGGGGGGTTGTGTGAGTTGGACATCGTAGTAATCTCTCTTCTCTTGAACCGAGCCAAGAAAGAAAAAGCCAAATTCGTTTTTGCCTCTGTGTTTATAGCCTCTTTTGTGGAATCGTTCATTCTTTCATCCATTTTTGCCAGCAGAGTGGTATCCTCTTTTGTGAATCCGGGTTTAGGGAAGCAACGAACTTTTGTGGATTGTTTCTTCAATTTTTGAAAAGAAAAGCAAGTTGAGGAAACTTGTTCAAACATCTAGTGAAGGGTTCCAAGGCCATCTTCGAGCTTCAGATTTCTAAACAACCAGCCATGTAATGAATTTTGAGTTTCTTATTTATTGATGGAATTCGTATGACTTTTTCATCTTGAGTTTTTTATTAAAAACATCTCTTCCAGTTTAAGTAGGGCATCTCAAATCAGTTAATGACAGAGAAGGTAGAAATTTATTTGAGAATGAGATGGTGGTAGACTCGTTATTTTACTTGATTTAAATTGTAACATATCTCTGTCTCCTTCATAAAATTGAACTCTGTAATCACATCTTGAATGTATTTTCCTTGAATCTGGTTATGACTTCATCTATGACTTACTGCCGCCATTAACTCTTTCTTCTGATGTCGTCCATTAATTTCTAGTCGAAGTTCTCTTTTGCTTGCAACCTCTTAAGCCTTCCTTGGAACTTAATCTCTGATTTAGTTGAACTAAATGGGTAACTCGCCTCTGTCTGAATCTTAAGTTGGGATTAGGGCCATAGTTTTTACCCAGCAACTATTTGACTCATTGTTTACTCGTATCCTATTACAGAAGATCACTTTTGTTTGGGATTTCATTTCTCCTTCTGATCCGTTCACGTCAGGTGACTCTTTTTCTATCTGTGAGTTCTTGATCAAGATTACAGCCTTCTAAACCAGTGATTAGTTGGGTCATCTTGAACCCGAAAACCTTACTCTCTGCCTTACTCTAATTCAACCTATTCATCCTTGTCCTTTTGAGTACGTGACCCTTAATTAGTTGCTTAAATGTTAAAAGCTTGGAAGGGTAGTATATCTGTCTGCAGTTCATCTTTCTCCTTCCATAAAGGTATCTTTCTCCTTCCATAAAGGTATCAATTAATTTTATCTTAAGAATTCAAATCACTTAATTAACCATAAACCCTAAGGTTATGACCTAAGAGAATATCGATACTTCAATAATGTTGCATAAAATAAGAAACTTAATCTGAGAGTAGTCATGTCGAGCAAGGGCGAATGCTGACGGCACGATAGTGCTAGAGATGTCGGCACAGGAGTGCCAGAGACATCGACACAGAAGTGTCAAAGAAACCGGCACAGTGGTACCAGAAGCAATGAAAATCCTTGGCCAAGGTAGATGCCAGTTAGGCAAAGTCAGCTTCCATGTTCCAAATATACCCTAGTCAAAAAGATCCTTCTGGATAGGGGGAACCTACAGAGGAAGGATCGACCAGTAGTATAGGAATCATGGACACCAGGCTCAGAGACATGATGACATTTGATCCTTGTTGATTGACCTCGAGAAGGGTCGGGTTTCTTCAGTTGAAGAACACGGGAGACCAATAGGTCTGATTGGGCGGTAAAACCCCTGATGATAATTCCTTTTCCCTCATAGATAAAGTAACTCAAGAGTTTCAGCCTGAAGATGTTGGCAAATAACAAAATCTCTCGTACTTACTTCCAGGTATTTGCTTTGTCAATTAAGTTATTTACAATTAAGCAATATGTATTTTCATTTATGAAAATGTTCGTTGATGATTCAGCATTGTTGTTAGTCGGTTATTTTCATTCAATTGAAATGTTGACCGCTTGAAGGTAGTTCTGGAATGATAAAGTAATTTTGTGTTTAAAAAGAAAACCCTAGAATGACAGTTATTTCATTATGATTCTTTGGGAACAGTTAAAAGTTTTCATTTCAGTTGAAATCTATAAACTCAAAGGTTAGTGGTTTATTTTGTTAAGGTTGGAAACCCTAGTTTGTCAACAGACAATAAAAGATGTGAGTTAGTTTTGTTTCCCTAGCGGTTATTCTCTTTTCAGTTCGCTATCTTTACTTTGGAAACCCTAGGTTGTTCGTTATTTAGTTACTTTTCAGCTGAAGTTGGCAAAATATCTGTTTTTCCGATAATTGTCAGAAGTTAGTTGAAATTTAAATTTATTCGGTTGAAACCGATTTGGAACCTCTTGAATAAAAACAAATTAGCTACACTCAGCAGAAATTTTGGTAGTTATTGCTGAAGACGAAGTTGGGTGTTACAGCAAGAAATAGATATATGTTGGCGCCCTAATGAATCTGAGCTCTACACCAGATTCTGTTAATACTTAATTATCAAATATGACTCAAATGTATAGTCAATGACATCCCATGCTTAACCAGATAGATGGTACAATATACTAAATTAGTAAATGATTAATAATTATTATTACACAAACCAACCAATAATCCCAGAGAGAATGTAGAGATAGATTGTCACAATATTGTACTTAACCCCTTGTTCCATCTGGATTTTTGTGTGCACTTAATATATTATAAGCAATTGTGTACTATATCGCAATACATACTTCAATACTAAGATTAATATATTATAAGCAATTGGGTACCATATCGTAATACATTCTTCTCTTTTTCAATGATGAGATTAGTGCAAACCTAGCATTTCATATTAATAAATCTTCAAAGAATATTTGAATAACACTTTAAATGCATGAGTGATATAACAATTATAATGAGGATTTCTGTGATAACAAAAATGCATGGAAGCACTTCTTCCACAAATAATGGTTCACCTGTTTGAGCTGTTAATGTCTTCATTGCCAAAGATAATATGATAACATCCCATATCCAATCAAATAATTTCTCCAGTGAGACTTTCTTACTTGATGTCTCAACATAATATATTTATTGAGCATCACTTCCATATAGGGTAACACCTTGACCCAAACCATATGCATCATATATCATAATTTGTAACCGCATAGGCATAGGCCAACTCTTAGGGCCAACTATTTTTGGTACATTAGATACATAATACATCAGTCATTTATCACATTTAACATTATATTAGTTACTTCATTTGGAAAAAAAATAGTGAACAGATTTGAAGTTTGAGGAGAGTGTGTCTATTTCATAATCATATAATCAAGGTAGCAAGAGATTATGAAGGAGATGACAAAAGGAGAGAGCTTTGATTTTGAGAAACCTATAAGCAATCCATGTTGTAGAGAAAAAAGAGGTGTCCATTTGACTATTGAATTTTCCTGGATATTAAAATTTTCCATAGTAATCTCTTGTGTCTCTCTGTGATTGTTTAAATTCTAAGTAGTAGCCGGGTTCACTACTAGCCGAGCTGGATCCAAGTTTGGTTTGCACCCGATTCGGGTCCCGGTCCAATCCCTCTGTGGATACTGTTAGAGTCCCTGTTTAGGGAGCCCGGTTCACCTAGGGCAAACCCGAGATGAACCCAAGCACACCCGGATGCACCCAAAACGCATAGCAATGGGTTTTTTGATTTTTTTGCATTTCTTTAATTTTTTTCCCTTTGACTTTGACCTGCACCCTCCTCAACCCTAAAAGAGACCTCTAAAACACATAAAACACCAAAACTACTTCATTTTTGTTCATTTCTTTTGCAAACAACTTTCATTCCAAGAGGCTAAGCATTCATTTTTGCTTGTTGGATCAACAAAGGGAGTTGAAGATTGACTGTTGAAGCTTATACAATGATTGCATTTCATTCCTACACATTTACAAAGTGTTCATTGGTTGCCCAGAAGATTATAGAAGGATACTTTTGCAAAGAGGTAAGTTTTTTTCAAATTTTTTCCTCCATTTTGTTTTACAAAAATGAAACAAATTCTTTGCTTTGTTTATCTAAGTTTTTTCCATTTTTCTATGAATGCATGAAAGATTCAAAAGAGCTAGATTTTATAAATCAATTTTTTGTATTCAATTTTTTTTATTTTGTTTTGAATGTGTTGTTTACAAAAAATTTTGCCATAGGAATCACAATGGCGACTAGTTCTACCTCTGCGGCTCAACCTAAATTCAAAACAGATCCATATCCTCCTCTATGGAAATGTGTTCAAATGATACAACAAGTTCCAAGTGGTGGTGGTTACATTTAGAAATGCAATGGATGTGATGTTCAATATTCTTGTTCATATTTTCGGGTGAAAGCACATTTGTGTGGAATACCTAGAAAAGGCATCAAAGCTTGCCTGAAGAGAACCGTGTACTTGTGCCATCAGAGACAGTCATAGGATATATTATGGAGCAAGAACAAGCAGATGAATGGGAATCTTGTAGATCAAGTCACCCCTAAAGAAAAATCAAAGGGAATGCTGCCCCCATCTAATCCCAGTATCGTGGTAGAAAACCACCCAATTTTGGCCACTCCCCATCCTCAATATCAAAGTGAACAACTCGCTACAAACAAAAGATCAAAGGGACCTTTGGAAACTACATTTCAAAATGAGAGTCAAGACATTGCTGATCAACACGTAGCGAGATGTATTTATGCAAATGTGTTGGCTTTCAATGTTGTTCACTCACCATATTGGAAATAGATGTTGAAAAAAGTTAATGAAGCTCCAAAAGGCTACAAGGGCCCGGGTTATGAGAAGGTGTGTGGCAGCTTATTGGAAAAAGAAGTCAAGATGGTTGAAGATTCATTGAAGCCCATAAGGTATTCATGGATTGAGACAAGTGTGTCCATTGTTTCAGATGGTTGGAAAGATTCAAAAAATCGGCCCTTGATCAATGTCATAGGGGTGTCCCCTAAAGGGGTAATGTTTCTCAGAGTCGTGGATTGTGAGGGGCAGATAAAAGATGGACAATTTATTGCTGATATTCTCATTGCAGCCATTGAGGAAGTGGGACCCCTCAACATTGTTCAAGTCATAAAGGACAATGCCAAGAATTGTAGAGCTCTTAGGTTAATGGTTTAGGAATGATATTCACATATCTTTTGGACACCTCGTGCGGTCCACTCACTCAATCTTATGCTACAAAGATTGGGAATAAAATTGATTGGATCAAAGAGTTGCATTCAAAGGCTAAGGACATCCTGATGTCCATCACCAACCACCACATGTCTCAAGGAATTTTTAGATCATTTTCAAATTGGAGCTATTGAAGGTAAGTGTAGTATAAAATTTTACATTTTCATAATTTGATTGTGTATTATAATTCTTCTTTAAAGTTTGTTTATAAATTTTAATTTTTTTAAATTTGTAATAGGTTGTAGAGACCTGTTTTGCATCTAACACAATCGTCTTGAGACGACTTGTGAAAGTTATAGAGGCACTTTCCAGCATGGTTATTAGCCAAAATTGGTCTATATGGAGGCAATGCAGCACTGAAAGGGAAACAAAAATTAAGCAGATGATATTAGATGACTCATGGTGGGATCGTGTGGAGTATCTTCTTAGTTTCACCAAACCCATTTTGAGTACGATTCACTATACTGACATGGACGAGCCATGCATTGGAGAGATATATTATGGCATCAACTCAATGATTGAGAAGATAAAGTGCACCATAAATGCGAAAGAGCAAGACCCTGAAGAGACTTTCTTTAAACAAGTGCACACAATTGTTGAAGAAAGATGGAACAAAATGACCACTCCATTACATCTTGCCTTTGTATTGTCTCCAAAATACTACGGTAGTCAAATTCTTTCTGTGCTAGGAAGGCTTCCCCCATATAGAGATTGTGAAGTGGCTGAAGGGTACAAGGCAGCATTCATTAGACTCTTCCCTGAACCTGAATTGCGAGATATAGACACAAGTGAGTTCTTTGATTTTGTGCACTCAAATGGTCAAAGTATTGAGGCTCTTCATGATAGGTTCTTAAAGGATGCTCGTAGTGTTAGTTTTAGGATCAGAAGTTAGATAAGCAGATTTTAATTCAATTTCAAAGAAATAGACACAGCATATACCCTGGGAAAACCCTCCAACTTGAGGGAGAAAAACCCAGCAACAATATATCACTTTAATATTGAATGATAATAAGAAGTTCTCTTTACAATAAGGCCGATTACAAGGCCAAATAACAGCACCAAAAACTAGATGCAAACTCAGATAATAATATCGCTTCTCCCTTGATAAATTCGACCTTCTCTCAAAGTCTTCAATCTGCTCTTGACTTAATTCGCCTTTCTCATGAGATCGCACTATAGATAGATGAATGAATGAATGTGTTGTATGAAAATGAGGATGAACAAAGAGCAACTCGAATATATATACACGAGGGAGAGAGATCGCGTCCTTTCAAGATATCATGTCGGCCTTCTTCATGAATCAATGTGACTCCATGAAGGTGGCGGAAGAGATGAAGTCAGCCTCAACAAATTGTTTAACAATAATTAAATATTCTATTGTTTTCAAGTGAAGCACCTCTTCACATTAATATCGGCTCCAATAAATTCAATAGCCGATAAGGCTATTTATGAATTTATTGCTTCAAGACGTGGCTGGAAGTGATAACTAACACTGCCAACATCATCACGTAGTTGGTGGTACTTCTATGGCAAATACTACCAACCTCTGCAACCCCTCGCAATCAAAATTTTATCACAAGTTTAATAAATTTTCATTTTTTAGTTTTTAAAGTTTTATTTATAGTTTTTTTTTTTTTTTTTTATAATGCCTAACTTTAATTGTTTACTTTATTTTCATAGGTGCTAGTTCATCTAAATCTAACAGGAATTAGAGCACATATTCTTTCATCCACTCAATAAAGCGCAATAAATTGTACTCAAAAGGAGGGGAGAACTTAGTATATGTGCATTCCAACTTGTGTCTTCTTTCTCACAAACATGACCACAAGGAAGGGGAGACGAAGTTATGGGATATAGAGCAAAAGCATACTGACTTGGATGGTTCCACTTCGCACCATATTGCATATGAGGAGTCCGATAGCCAGCATGAGCACACTATTAGTGCAAATGATAGTCTAATGTCAATGATTTCAATGATATTTATGATTTAGAAAATCCATTTGATGATTAAAAGTGTTGAACCTCATATTATTATTTTAATATTGAACTTGAAGTTTGAACGATGAATATTTATCAGTGTTACCCAAGGATGGGTCCCCGGGTCTAAATCCCCCCATCCCCGCCCTGGAAACGTCCCGGGGATAGGGGACGGCCAGGGGACAGCAGCAATGTACTATGTTTCATATCACATGCATATTCACAATGAATTCTGAATTTTGAATGCATATTGAGTATTGACAATGAATTCTTAACACAAATGTTATATGCTAAGTCTCTATAATGTATATATGCATGCTTTATCCATGTTTTCATATGAATATTTAAAGTTTCCCTATATATTTTAAATTTTTCTATAGTTTATATAGCCGTCCCCCCGCTGTCCCCAAATTTGGCCTGAAAAATCAGAAACTTGAGGACTCGTCCCGCTGTCCCTGTCCCGGAAACTTGGGGTAAGACTGATATTTATCATGCATGTTTTAAATGACATTCAAGTTTATGGTGGTTTTGTTGTTTATATGATGCTATGTGATATTCTAATCCTAATTCATGCTTCTAGACTGCATATATATATATATATATATGAGGAGTCCGATAGCCAGCATGAGCACACTATTAGTGCAAATGACAGTCTAATGTCAATGATGACAATGATATTTATGATTTAGAAAATCCATTTGATGATTAAAAGTGTTGAAACTCATATTTATTATTTTAATATTGAACTTGAAGTTTGAACGATGAATATTTATCATGCATGTTTTGAATGGCATTCAAGTTTATGGTGGTTTTGTTGTTTATATGATGCTATGTGTCTAATCCTAATTCATGATTCTAGACTGTATATATATATATATGATGTTTACATGTTTTTTGTATGAACAAACCCAAACCCCCAAAAAAAATTTAGTCGAACTCGCGAACTGAACCCCCAAACCCAAACCTCCAAACCCGAACCAGTACCAAAACCAGCAACTTAGTTTAAATTCAGATTTCCAGATCTATAAATCCTTTATGTTTATTTCTTTGCTTATGCAATAGTTGAATAAATGCGAGTATAGAGAGGTAGAAACCATTAATAGTTAGTAAGTTCATATAATTTCTGCACTAAGATTCATGTTGATGGCCTGTAATTGGGCTTCCTTGTGTGATCATAGATCAACTTACACCATCAACTTAAAATGAGAAAACAGAATGATTAATTGATTTTAAGATGTATTTGTTAAGCAATGCCAACAAAATCAAACCTTGAAGTATTCACCCACTAAATATTCCTAATAAATCAGTCAAGAATTGAAGGTAGCAAATATGTAGGCGAAACAACAAAGTTTTAAGAGACGATTATATTTTTACTGAAATTTCAACTACTTGCATTAGACAACTAATGCAGCCAAAATTGATGGATTTCATCATTTTTCAATATGCTACTTCAGAACAGCTCATTGATGAGGTACTGGAAAGAGAAAACAATTTAATAATATAACAGAACTTCATGTTTAGTTTTCCTGGAAATAGATATAACAACAGAAACAATTTTTGTGCATCAACAGAAGAAAATAAACTTCCTTACCTCAGTTACAACCATTAAACGCAACCTGTTAGCCATAACTGCCAGTTCATCAGCCACAAGGGTAAAGGGATCAACTTTCTCCTATCACCAGGAATGAAAATTATATATTATTTTCAAATATTAGATGAAATAGTTGTTATAGCCTTATTCCTAACAATAATATGTAATAACAAAATTCTCAAAATACACAAGCTTGTATTGCATGCACTCATTTCTAGCCACCAAACATTGAACCTGTACAACTAGCCAATACGTGAAAACATGTATTTGTATCAATGTACCATTCATTTTTAACTACCTCCTTCTAAACAATAAACTGACCTCATTTGTATTTGTAATGCTTCTGTCACGATGTACTTGAAATCCAAAATCATGGAAGGCATTCTTTTCCAACCAAAATTTTCCATTATACCCCAAAACCTACTGAATCCACATATACAAAAACATGTCATTATTAAAAGAAGGGTTAAGTGCAATTAGGACACCTTAAATCTACCTAGACAAAAGAATATTTTGCTTGCATGCCAATTCATATTTCCCAGTTATTGGAGACATTCACAAGCTCACTTTTAATAATTTACTAAGACCAAAAAACAATAGATTCCAAAAGCCAGATAACATTGAGATTGAAACAATAATTGTTCATCTGTATTCTTCTTTGATACCTGCATTTTGCATTGAGGTCTTCAGAATGTAATACTAGATAAATATAATTGTGCTTGAGAAAGGATGGTTATATCATTTAGATTAACCAATGCACCGAGCACTTTTATGAAGTTGATGAACAAGGTATTGAAGCCCTTTATAAGTAGGTTCATGATTATTTAGATGAAATTTTGATTTTTACTAAAGTAAAGGAGGAGCATTTGAAACATATAAGATTAGTCTTGCAAATATTAAAAAAGAAAAATTGTTGATCAATTTGAATAAATGCAATTCTATGAAGGATGAACAAGTGTATTTGGGATTTGTCATTTCCTAGGAGGGTTTGAGAATGGATCCACAAAAGATAAGAGCCATTGTAGAGTGGCCATCTCCAAAAAAATACATTTGAGGCAAGAAGTTTCATGGCTTAGCAATCTTCTACAAGAAGTTTATCCAGAATTTTAGTGGCATTTGTGCACCTATCACCAAAACCATGAAGGTGGTAGAAGTGAGTTTCAATAGATAGCAGCAGTTGCAAAGAGTTTTCAACTATTAAAGAAGAAAGTTAAAAAACAACCCATCGTAAAATTGTTGGATTTTGACAAAGTGTTTCTAGTAGACTATGATACAACCAAGATAGCAATTGGAGTCTTAAGCCAAGGAGGTAAACTCATTATTTATTTTAGTGAAAAGTCGAAAGAAGCTAAAAAGCACCCAATGTATGATCAAGATTTATACGCCATTGTGCAAGCCCTTAAGAAGTGGAGGCACTATTTACCACCAAAGGAATTTGTCTTATTCACAGAACATCAAACATTGCAATACATAAACAATCAAGATTTCAAGGAGGCGTAGGCTACATTCAAAAGCCCAATAGTAGAAACAAGCAACCATGGTTAGATTACTTTATTTAGGAAGAATTATTGTCCAAGGAAAGGTGTTTGTGTATGCCTTACTGATCTATAATGGAAAATCTAATAAGGGAGAAACATGGTGGAGGCCTAGCTAGACATTTTGGAACAAAGTTGCATGGACATAGATATAGATAAGGATATGATATCGGTATTGGATGTAGATACAGCCATTTTTTTAAACCCCCTAATATAGATACAGCTAGATATGGCATTCATAAAAAACACACACACCTATATAACACAATTTTCTAAGTTATGAGAGGATATTTTCATTACTTCGGAAGCAATTTAAATTTTAGACACATAATTGCTACATATTCCAAAATGTTTATATCTAAATATAGTTTCGTCATTAAAGAAAAATTCAATACACTGAGACAATCACATGCTCATCAAAATATCATCATTGTTCTCTTGAAATTGGAGTTCTAGAACATCAAGATTCTCTAAAGAGCCAAATTAGTTGGATAGAGTACAACCACCAACTAGACTCTCTGAACCAAATGAAGATGCACTAGAGGATTGTCCTACTATGTCAGAATTCTCGACAATGGGATTGAAATGTGTCAATACATTCATGTATAAATCATTCACTCATCTCAAATTGCACATTCCAAAGTCTACTAGATCCATGTAATTTGTGGAGGAATGTGACAAGAGACGAAGATTGGACTGAACATATACAAAGTCCTTTGTTTTACTAGCCAACAACCTATTGTGTTTCACATAATGGATGAAGTCATATGTGCTCCAATTCCTCTTAGATGCAAAAGAATTTGAAGCCTATAAAAAAAATTAATATTACAAGTTACACAAACACAAACAATCAAATATTACAAGTTACTTGTAATTTTACTATTACAAGTTACAAAGACACAATTAATCAAATAAAAAATAAAATAAGAAATAATTTAAATAAAAATATAAGTCATATAATGTTAAACTTGTAATATTAGTTTGATATCCATTTTTTGCAAATGTTTAGTCATGGCACCATGGAAATTCCACAACTTCATAGCATCCATTTTTTTATATGCCATTGCATCAACATTTGCATAAGTTCCATCAGATAATGCAAAAGTCCCAAACTTATCTTGAATCTCTGCAACAATTCTAGGATCTATAAACATCTTTTTTAAGGTTTTTATATCTATCAACTTTCTCAAAATCCATATTTAGTGTTGTAACTTGTTCTATTTGGTGGTGCTAACATCTCAGCATGGTAGTACTTGGAGTTCAAAGCATATGTCAAAAGTTGCAAAAGAGTTGTCATTTTATCCCACCTCTTCTTGATTACCTCATATATTTGCTTACAAAAAATTCAAAAGAATTTTATTTTTTGCCACGATTATGTATCTAACCTACTCCACCATCACATCTATGCAATCATAAATATCCCCCTATTGGCTTATTTGTGTCACAACATCGAATGAGAGTAGAAATTGATTCAGTGAAAGAGAGCAAGTAATATACTTGAGCCCACCAATCATCATCAAGAATGCGTCTCCTAATATTATTTGCTCTATTTGTTTGAGATTGCCTCCAAACTACCCAAATATCACTAATCACCATATTTTTTAAGGCTTGTTTAACATCCACAAGCCTTTTAAGAACAATGTACTGCATGGCAAAGGGAGTCTCAACCACCTTCAATTAAAAAATAAGAATTTTTAAAAATATAATAAATATTTGTTATGGTGAAATCTTGATGTATTAAACAAAGGAGACAAAGGCTCCTTAAATAGATTAACAAAGATGATGTTTCTAAACGAAACAATCGTTAACTGAAGACGAAATTAGAAACTATCTAACCTAACTAAGATGACCATTAAAGAAACATTACATTATTTAATACCCTCCCTTAATGGTCATCATGCTAACTACCCACAGAAACAAAAAAGGCTGCCCCCTTCTCTTCAAAACGTTCTGCAACATGAGCCTACCACTGACCCTCCCAGAATCTGCAGAACCTCTGGATATAACCAAAAATCATCACAAATCATCCAACCTGATGTTGGGTAACAAAGTTGTCCCTCCCTGTAGCCAGAGACACCGAAAACAACTGCACAAACTAAAACCACGATTTTGAAGAAAAATCGGCAAACCTTCCACTGCTTTAGAAAAATAGCAACAAACTTTTGCAGATGCATGATGCCCCAAAACAAACTGTAAGAAACCAAACACGATTTTTGAGGAGAAAAATCGATCAAAACCAGACATGATTTTTAAGGAGAAAATTCGATCAAAACCCATAGACAATTTTTTAGGAAAAAATCGTGAAAACCCAGACATTGAAACATCAGTGAGTAGCTAGCACAAAATCCGAGACATGGATCAACATACAAAACATCGTTTTTGAGGAAAAAGGGTAAAACCCTTGTACAAAATGATTTTTGGGATAAAATTGCACAAAACCCAGATATAATTTTTGAGGAAAATTTATAAAAACCCAACAGAATTTTTTAAGGAAAAAATTATTAAAACCCGGCACTAATTTTTTATGGGGAAAAATTAGAAAACCCATCACTAATTTTTAAAGCGAAAAATTAGAAAACCCATCCTTTTTAAAAAAAATTAGAAACCGAAATAATTTTGGAAAAATTAGTAGAACCCAAAAACGAAGAAAACCACAAAAGCGTGGGTTGTGAAACCCAAAACCCGGTTGTAGGCTGAGTAGATCCAGCATAAAACCGAGAAACCATTCTTGGGAGAAATGAAAACCCTCAAAAAACTTTCGAGACAACCAAAGGCATCGCGAAAGAAACAAGAGGCATTGCAATGCATAAAAAAAAGTCGTCACGTGCTCAAAAAACCCTTGCCCCCAAGTCACAGGCAGAAAAAAAAAAAACACATTGCATGTGGCAGAAAACGCGAACAAACAGCAATAGGAATGCCCTCCTGTCACGGAAGAACAAAGAATTTTGAAAACCCTCACACCAAGAAAACCCACAAAACTTCAAACAAAATCTGCCCAGAACTGAAACACAAGCACAAGCAAACAAAATTGCGATCTTCTGCAACAAACGCGGAAAAACCTCCACAATGTGGATGCAAAATCACTGAGAAAGGCGTCCACAAACAGAAAAATCAACCAAAACACTTTGGGAAATTTTCCCAAGTAAACCACAAACTTCGAAAAATTTTGGAAATAAATTCCAAGTAGGAAGAGGCTACGAATTTTTGTTAAAAAATTCGCCAAATTTTATGAAATCCCATTGACCCGCTCTGGTACCATGTTATGGTAAAATCTTGATGTAATAAACAAAAGGAGACGAAGGCTCCTTAAATAGATTTACAAAGATGATGTTTCTAAATGAAACAATCGTTAACTGAAGACGAAATTAGAAACTATCTAACCTAACTAAGATGACCATTAAAGAAACATTACATTATTTAATAATATTAAATACATTTTTAAAAAATCTTTTAAATTTTCATAAAAATAATATATTTGAATATTTCTCTAGCCCCCCTAAGTGGCAAGCTAAAGCTAAATTTTGACAGGGCGTCTCGAGGAAATCTCAAGATTTATGGTGCTAACTATTTAATCAGGAACAATTTAGGACTCCTTATTTGGGCTTCTTCAAAACACATCCCCTATGGCACCAACAACAGAGCTAAATTAGAAGCACTTATGACTGGCCTAAAACTATGCATTTCGAACATGCTAGATAACATTGATATCGAGGGTGATTCCTTAATCTACATAAATACCATAAAATCTAAAAAGGTGATTAACTAGAAGTTGCAAAAAAAGGTAGATCTCATCAAATGTCTCCTCTATCAAAGGAAAGACATTGCAATAAGACATGTATACAGGGAGGCTAATAAGGTGGTGAACCTTTTGGCTAACTATGGATGCAATTCACCTATCTTAGATTGCACTTATGACCGGCTTGACAATGGAATGGTCTACAACAAATTTTGATCATCGATATTTGCCTAAGAGAAGAGACTGTTGATCTTTCGGCCTCTTAAATCTTCTCAGGATATTTCGTTCTATGGAAGGCAAGTTTGCTTGCTTGAGGCCTGGTTGCTTATTTAAAGATGTTAGGATTAATGAGAATCACAATGGCAAACAAAGTGGTTTTGGAAGATATGCATTGCGACTATGTTAAGGAAGAGGTCTCCTGTCAACATGATGCCTCTTCAAAATATAGAATCCTGAGATGCTAGTAGCTATCATGGAGACGATTGGTGTTGGGCATCTTTCCTCCGACCATACCACGATTACAAAGTAGTCGGGGATTTCCTCACTATCATCACCAGTCTTACTAGGAGCAAAAAGTATGCAAAGTTGGTAGCAATCAACTTTCTTGAAGACTCGCTGGTGGAGAAGGCCAAAGTAGCCATTTCAAATTATGACAGGAATATTGCCCTACATGACATCGAGATAGTTTTCCCAAGAGTGAACATAAAAAACAATAGTTCACTCTAATCGTGCCTTGGTGCCTAGTCATAGTATTCACTTGAAGGCACTTGAATACACATAAGTCATAGTGTGCACTTGGGTACACTTGAATACATAAGTCATACTTGAATACACTTGAATACATAAAGTGTACATAGGATATGCGCGAATACACATAATACAGGAAGTATACATATAAATACACGTAAGTCGCATGGATACCATATATGCAAGTCATAATATACACTTCATAACTTGAACCACATGAATTAGAAATTAAAGCAGACAACCACATAGCTCAACCAAGTAGCTCAAGCAAGCAAGCAAGCGAGTAGCTCAAACACGTAGGCAAGTAGTTCAACCAAGCAACAAGTAGCTCAAGTAAGCAAGCATCCAGCTCAAGTACACAAGCAAGTAGCTCAGGCAGGCAAACAAGTAGCTCAAGTAAGCAAACAAGTAGCTCAAGCAAGCAGGCAACCAGCTCAAGCAGACAGGAAAGTAGCTCAAGCAGGCAAACAAGTAGCTCAAGTAAGCAAACAAGTAGCTCAAGCAACCAACCAACCAGCTCAAGCAGACAGGCAAGTAGCTCAAGCAGGCAAACAAGTAGCTCAAGCAAGTAAGCAACCAGCTCAAGCACACAGGCAAGTAGCTCAAGCACACAGGCAAGTAGCTCAAGCAAGTAGGCAACCAGCTCAAGCACGCAACCAAGTAGCTCAAACAAACAACCAACCAGCTTAAGCAACTTGATAGACAACATTCCTTACATTCTCAAAAGTAATTATAAGCACAAATCTTGTTGAAGATACATGAAGTAACATATAGGTGCATGTGATGCATTAAGTATAAATGTGAAGCACAAATAACGCAATACATCGGGTATACACAAGAAGCATGAAGCATATATGTGAATAATACATGAAATATATGCACAAGTGCATGAAATCACAAGCATACATATGAATACATGTAAGTCATAAAACATACACTTGAATACAAGTCACAGCAAATACAAGGTCATATACACTCGAATACATCATCATGAAGCACACACTTGAACTCAAAGTTACAGAGTATACAAATACAAAGTCAGAGGGCATACACTTGAATACAAATACATTTCGAATTCAAATACAAGTCATAGAGTATGCACTCAAATGTAAATACAAGGTCATATACACTCAAAATACAAATATACACTTGAATACAATTGTAGTCATAGAGTATACACTCAAAATACAAATACAATCATTAAGTATACACTCAAATACAAATATACTCAAATGAAGTATACCGTCAGACAATTGGAAAGGGGGATTCGGTGCATCCCACATTACACCGTGGACCCGTCCACCATCCCAAGGTCATGAAGCATACACATGAGTATGAAGCATACACGCGAATACACGTAATACACAAAGTATTCACATGAAAATATATTACAACGAATACATATAAGTCACAAGGCAAACCTTTGAATACACTTGTATACACATACATTATCTCAAAGTACACATTGGAATACATGTAAGGCACACGTAGTATACACAGATGGCAGGAACATGCTCTGATACCACTTGTAATGTCCCCTTATTAGAGACATAAAATGCACAAGTTAAGGTCAAGAAATTTATTTACCAACACCTAATTTGCACATGCAATTTGCCTTGAGGGCCTGCACACATCATGCACTACCGACAGATACACATAGTTCCTTAATCCAATTCAAATTATACAATTCCAAAATGAGCATTTTAAGGATAAGGCAGATGCATTATCATCTAGTGCATAAACACATCATAAACTGATGACTTATTACTCTTGATTGGAATAGATCTTTGCCTTGTTTCCTCTTTCCTAACCTCATTGGACGGTAGATTTACTATGCAAAGGGCCCGTGAACGATCTCAAAGTGGACTCCCTCAAAGTGTTCCACCCGTCTTGGGACCGTCCATCAATGGAGCAATTTACCAGCGTTTCCCTCCACAAACTCCCTGTCCTTATTGAATGCTAGCAAAAGGGAGCTCTGGCCCGAAGTCTATCCTTCAAGGTAAAGTCATAGAATCTTAATGAAACTCAATAATTGTAGTACGCGACATTATTGGGTTATTGATAAATAATATCCATTTATTGTTGTATGTGGTATTTGTCAATTACTTATGCTATATATATATGAAGTTCATTATATTGACATATACATCTATCAAACAGTCATGTCATTAAATCGCTCTACGCATTCATTCCTCATTAGATATATTAAATTGTATTCACAAGTTATCACAGAATGAAATATTTATGAATCCAACTAGTATTTAATCTAATAAGATTTAAGTTAGTCATCATACCGTAAATCCTTTATTGTATGTAGCAATTCAAATTTCCAGAATACATAACCTTCAATGTTATCCAGACGGTTGATGGCACTTACCTCTGGTCGTCGCACTATATTGACTTCCTTCAGACATATTCATGGTAATCCGATATGACTCCCTTCTTCCACGCGTTGATGGAACAACCCCTTTTCCAGTGGAGGCATTCAAGCCTGAATCTTGTATTCAAGATATTCCTCAAGGAGACATTAGAAACGTAAGAGATCAATGGATTTCAGTCATAGAGGAGGAATAGAGTTATCATTACTTATAAGGCTCAATAATTGACTACAGGCGTCATTATTCGCACAATCATATGTATATATATATATATATTGTCTAAATGAGGATATATCATCATTTCTAATTGACTCAATTAATAAATACATGTATATCTTTATTTTTATATAAATATGTATAGAAGTATTCTATTTCAATATCATCATGCCTATATCATTATTCATATATGCTTATATAATACTTATGTCATATTATCCATTATCAATTTTATCTATATCTAAGTAAAATAATCAACAACCCTTCCCCGATGGTTGCACAAACATGTAGCCTTTCAATATATTACTTACCTGTTTCTGCATATACTCTTTCTGTCCTTGTTGGCTGTGAATAGATCTACTTTAAAATCTGATTATGTTATATTATTAAGACTTCCTTCATTGATGCCTTTGGTCCGGGATATTCTTTTTCTGAATCTGATGACTATTTGCACAATATCTCTTTCACACAAATCTAATCAAAATATAAGTTCTTTCATATTCCTCACAAATTTGAATCAATCACCAATTTTCTTCCTTCTTAAATCTGAATATTATTAATCCATCTCACTAGCATAAATTCTTTCATTTCATTGCATAATGATCTTCAATAAATTCTTTCATTTCATTGCATAATGATCTTCAATACAAATCAGAATTACTTCTCATTTTTCTGCTTACACTCTCCTTTATCTTCTGAAAATATTCATTGAAAAATTACTTGATATTTTGACTCCATCTTTTCTTTATATTTATACCATTTCATTGTCAAAGGATGTGTCTTTTATGAGGGGTATGTCTATTCAAATAAATGTGTCCCTTTAAAACCATCGATGCCTTTCCTTAATGAATTTTATCCTTTTTTAAATGTTGCCTTTATAGAATCGCACCTTTAGTTAGCCTTTAATTATATTAATATCATCGCTGCCTTTTAGTAATTGTTATCTGCCCTTAACAAACTTTAATTATTTTCTTTAAGGAATCGCTTGCTTTTCTCCTTTTGTTTTTCTTTGTCTTACTCTTATTTTGTCTTTTTTGTCTTTGTCTTATATAGTTGCAGTGTAATAACAATTTACAATATCAACTGGTTTTATTTTGTATATTATATTTTGTAATTGCTTTATTTATATTTGTTTACTTATTATTTCTTCTATGATTTCTTAGGAAATAATATTTGTCAGTTTAGGATATAGATTATGATATTATAATTAGATTCATCATTTACAATTATTTATCTATGATAATCATGATTAAGATAGTAATGGTTAAGTTGTTAATATTATACGATAATTATAATAATATCTAAATGGCAATCACTTAAATTTATATTTTGATATTTATTCAATTTCGCTATTTGTATTTTAATGTTTTATAAGTGATGCTATAATTTTAGGGGACATGACAGTTATGCAATGCAAGGTCCAGTGGGACCAGTACTCTGAAGAAAATGCCACTTGGGAGGATTATGAAGGAATCCTTCAGAAATTTCCTTATCTTTTGATGATCAATTGAGAACACTATATTTATGTTTATGTTTAAATTTGAGACTTAGAATAAACAATCATCGAGGACAATGATTCTTAAGGGGAGGAGTATGTTACATCCCTTACATTGAGAATGTGTTTAGTTATGTATTTCGAATGCAATGTTAGTTGCAAGTAACTGCTTTCATGTGAATGTGAAATTGAGAATAAAATAGTTGTTTTATTTATCGCAACTGTAATGTAAACGATCTTTTTATATGCAAGTGATTTTCTTGTTCACATGAAATTGAATGTGTTCATGAAATTATAATTCAATATTTATATAGCCGTTGAGAACGATCTAACCATAATACTTGTCAATAGATGCAGGACTGCTGATGCCACGATGGAAAAGGAAATATCATTAGGGAGAGGTTGTGGTTAACAGAGGATCAAAAATTATCGTCTTGCCATGAGCCGGAATATGATGGTGTGGATTAATCATAACCTTGGCCACTTTTCATTAATTAAATAATTATTCTAATAAGTCAAGTTCATTTCGTGTTTCATCTTATCTCCCTTGGGAATTAAGGTCTTGTAATATTTTTTAAAATGGGTCGCCAACCTCCTAACCCGATGGAATAATATAGTTCAAACTTCAAATAATGTAAATCAAAATTAATGACATATTTTGGGCACCGGTGGGAAAGGTGGTAATTCTTCGCCACCTTGCCCATTTCCTTTCTAAAACGTTCAAGAAGGGAAAACCAAGAGACAGGCGTGAATGTGAATCTTGGTCTTGGCGATGGAAGGAGTCTCTCTTGAGAATTGGCTTTGGTTTTCCTCAGTCGTCTTCGGTCGATCAACAATTCCTTCTCTCTGAACTTTCATTCCTTCTCTTTGATGAGTAATACTTCAGCTCGCCTTCACTAGTCAAGCCATGATTATGAAATTCACCATACTATCCTTGCAGCTGTAGCTAACGCCTTTCTGTCAATAAGAATATCTATCATTTGCTTGTGGCCATCGAATTATTTCATAGCTTTCTCTTTTAAAAACCCTGAATCATAATCGGCCTTATGTTCGGATAGTGCTCGAGCTAACATTGGAGACGTGCGATTTGGGAGTTGTCTCTGCATTCTAATCTCTGCTTTTGGAAAACGTTGGAGTCTTGGTGGTGTCAATTTGTTCAATCTTAGAAGAGGAAGTTGGTGTATTTTTCTCTTGTTCGAGTATCCTTTCTAAAGCACTCTGAGATCTTCTTCAAACCTTCGAACTCTTCAATTTGCAGGCATGTTTTCGTATCTACTAAGTGTGAATATAATCCTATGTCAAATTGGAATCTTCTTGTTGAATGATATATAGCAGAGCAACGTAATTGTGTGAATTTGACATTAGTTGAATCTGGGTATTTATGATATGGTATCGCTGTCCATTACGCCAAACTTCTTAGTGATAAATCTTTCAATTCTTTTAGGTCTGGTAACCAATGCCAACCCTAAAGATAGTTGATTTACCAAAATATATATATATTTCTCTTTCGGTTCTAGGGTCTAACCGAGCACCCTGTTCCTCTATTCTAATGAACTAGAAATGATTTATGGAACTTTTCTTTTCCAATTTGTGGTCAAGGTTTAACCTAGAATTAAGAGACTAGTTGGGTTTATAACCAGTAGTAATATTCTGTTATTGAGATCAGTGGGAACTATTTAGATATTTCCAAATGAACTCAACCTAACCGAATAAGCCGAATCATTTCCTTTGTATACATTTCCTTGCTCTTCGGAGTTCTTTTTGGAACATATATTTTTATATGAGATCTGGAAATCCTCTCTCTCGAATCAATCTCTTCAAATGCATTCACTTAATGGTTAAGATATAACCTGAACCTAATGAAATGAGGAACAAATTTGACATTAAATCAATAATCATGAGACATACGTAATCATGTCGAGCAAGGGTGAGAGCGCTGACGGCACAGGAGTGCCAGTAATGAAATTGAAATCCTTGGCCAAGGTACGATGCTAGATTCAGCATCTGTCAGCCATCAAGTACCAGATGTATCACTGATCAGAGCAATCTTCTAGTTGGGAGGTACCCATAGTGAAGGTTCAATCAGGAGATACAGGTCCTTGACACCAGGCTCAAAGGCATGATGATAGAATGATCCCTATTGATTACCCTCGTGAAGGGACGGGTTTCTTCAGTCGAAGGAACACGGGAGACCAGTAGGTCTTCGAATGGGCGGTAAAGCCCCTGATGATATCTCCCTTTCCCATGATGACAGAGTCAAGTTCAAATGCTTCAGCTTCTTAACTGTATACTCTTGAAACTTTTCTCTCTCTTTAAATATCTGAAATGATTACTTAGCTTAAAATTTGTTTAGTTGTAATTAATGTTCTAGTTTTTCGGAAGCAATGGAAAGTTAGTTAGAGTTTGTTTGTATTTTCTGTTATTGGAAATCAGTTAGATGTTTCTTTTCAGCTGAAACTGAAACTTATAAGTTAGTTGAGGAATTGAATGTTATGTATTTACTTTTAATGGAAATTCTTTTTCATTCAAAATGCAAAAAGGGAACCCTAGTTTGAAACAAGTTAGTTGCATCTTCAGCTGAAAGTTGTTAGTTAGTTTCCTTTCTTAAACTGTAGGACAGTTAGAGTATTACAACTCCAAATATTGAATATGTTGGAATTCACATCTCTCAGCACCCTCCATTCACACAATTGAGAAATGCATAAGATTACTTCCTTTTTAATATTTTGAACATTACGTATCACACAAACTCCTTGCTCACTCCCAATATGCAATCTTCTCAACAGCTTGCCTCATACACAAGCCCGTATATCTTCTCACAACTTCAAAATTACAACACAACGTAGAATACTCCAGTGGCTCCACTAAAAAATTTTAGTCACATTCTGTGACTTGCTCAATGAAATTCAACTACCATCGAATTGCCCTCACACACCTGACATGGAATCTCCATGAATCATTTTGGAAATTGGCAGAAGATATTGAAAATAACTCACAATACTCTGTTGCCACACCCAATACAAAACCCGTTACACACCCTACAAGGAAACGAAGGCAGCTATATTTAATGCACACATCGATTAACACAGACCACCAAAAGACTTTAATATAGGAACCACAAACATGAAGAAGGCCATTACAAGATGAAATGGAACGACACATATCAAATGCCACATCCTCATCCACAGCACACAACTTCATAAAAAAATGGTAATGCTATGACATCGTGGAGAATAATGCAGTCGTCGCCCTCAGCACATATAAAAATGTAGCCCACTTAATTCATAATTCTGCCTCTAATAAATCATTATATTTAAGCACCACAAAGGCCTTCATAGGACAACCATACTAAACCTGCATATTTGAATTTATGAGCCGCCTTACACAAGCCGTCGCCCATATTTGAAGTCGTCGCCAGATAAGGAGAAACTGCCTCACTAAGAAGAATAAACCATCACAAAAAAAAATAGCCACCACAATAAATTGAACCAAGCTTGAAGATCCATAAAAAATAGTCGCCCAAAATCCATAGACAAGTCGAGTCTAACACATAATGTTGAGTAAGCAATCCTTCCACAGTGGCACATATGCTAACTGATAATAGACACTAAGTCTCACATTAACCAAGCAGGCAAGTAGCTCAAACACATAGGCAAGTAGCTCAACCACACAAGCAAGTAGCTCTAACACCTTGACATCAATGACAAAATACTCAACAAGGGTCTCTTTAATTTTCTTTTTGCAAATTTTCTTTGGTGTTTTGTGGTATCAACGGGAGTGTCTTGGTTCGAGTTTTTTCATATAGTTTCTTTGCAGATTTACTTAATTTGCTGCTGGAATCTTGGAGCTGAGAGGTGTCTTGCTCTAGGGTACTTTTTCTCTTCTAGGTATGGCCTTGCTAGGAGAATCAATCTCTCCTCAAAATATGCCTTTCTGTGAAGCGTTATCAAGGGGTGTTTCATCCCTATCCGCACATGTAAATGCAATTGAATTCTTAAATAAATCTTAGTGGGGAGGGCTCTTCACAAAACAAGGGCCCTCTTATCCCGAAGATCAATGGGTGCTTGGAAAGGAGTCACAATCATCATGTTCTAGTGAGTCAACCGGAGTCGGTTGAAGATGTTAATTATCTAGCTAATCACGCTTTAATCTGCAAGTTCATGGGAATTCAAGTTCTGCTCATTTCTCTGGAATCCTGGGCTCATCAAACATGGAATCCTGAGGGTGAGATGGAGGTGATGTTGGCGGCGAATAATTATTTTATGGTCTTCAATGTCTGGCGAATAGAAACAAGGCCTTTGAAGGGGGTCCATACTTCTTTAATCAAGTCGAGCTTTTCATAAAACCTTGACATGTAGGTTTTAATCTAGTGGAGGAGATACCTTCAAGAGTTCCTATTTGGGTACGTCTTCCATGGTTTCCAATAGAGTTCTAGAGGAACAACATTCTTCATATGATCGCTTTGCTTCTTGGAAAGCCAACAAGCCTGTCCCAACAAACTCTAGATAAAAAGGTAATTTATTTTTCCCAAATCTGTGTGGAAACTGATTTAAACAAACTATTACCAGATTCTATGGAAATCCATCTTGGATCCTCTTCATGGATCCAACAATTAGATTATGAAGCACTTCCATTCTGCTGTCGATTCTATCATGAATATGGGCATCTATAGAGGAAGTGTCCTAAGATTAACCCAGCAAGGGTTCAGTCTCATGTGCCACCTCGTCAAACCTCTAAGGTGGACAAAGAGAAAGGCCCTATTTCAACAAAGGTTTCAGATAAGGACGGGTTTGTTCCAATAAAGCCTCGCAACAAGCGTAGAGGCCAGAAAAGGCCTTTGCAGGAAGGTGAAGGCATGTTTAATCGCTTTGAAATTCTTGATGATGGTTTGGAGCAGCATGAAGGGTTTCTAGAGGGGATGTAATTAGAGACAAGTATTTTGGAAATGCACCAAGGGAGCCCCACAAGGAAGTTAACCTGGGAAGTCCTCAGGAAGGGATTCATGCAAACTAGCTAGTTGCAGGTTTGGCTCTTGGGATTTCTTGTGACTTGGAAATAATTGAAAATACTGAAAGGGAAAAAGTTCATGCATCATTTGAACCTGCACTCCAGATGGAGAAGGGAGATATAGACACAGGCAAGGGAAGTAGCTCCTCACCCAAATTGGGATTGCAGCAAAAAATCCTAAAGAGGGGTACAGCAAATAAATCTTCCAAGGTAGGACGGAAAAAGGATCAGGAAAAGATTAAGTTAATAGGGGAGACGTTGGTGGAATCTAGGTCAATCAAAACTATTGACACACTTCTCCAATTCTCAGAAATGATCATTCTTTCATGGAATGCAAGGGGCTTGAACAATGGCCCTAAACAAAAGGTTGTCTGAGAGTTAATTAGATCTCATTCGCCGGATATATTGTTTCTTCAAGAGACAAAGTTGTCTTTGGACAATATGAATAACATAGTCTCTAGATTGAGGTGGAGATGTCAAAGTCAATGCATTGGTGCGCAGGGTAATGTAGGGGGAGTTGCTTGTTTATGGAATCCCTTGAAGATTTCTCCTCTGTGGTGGTTTTCTAGCAGATCTTCAATTTTGAGGGTTGCTTCTAGCATGGAGACAGGTGAGGTTATCTTGTTTTCCAATGTCTATGCCTCGACTGATTTCTCAAGTAAAGCCCATTTATGGGCTCATATCCGTTATATTTGATCCTTAGTTCCTTTCCATCCATGGATGTTGGCTGGTGACCTTAATTCTATTGATAACTTGGAGGAAAAGAGTGGGGTGGAAAGATTGGATCCTTCTTCCATTCTTCTCAGATATAACATTGCTTCTATGAACTTGGTGGACATAAAACCAATCATGGTCTTTTCACCTAGAGTAACAAGAGATGTGGCAAGGAGTCTATTTCGGAGAGGTTAGACAAATTTTTGGTGTCTAGTTACTGGCTTGGCAACATGTGGGATTCTAGTTCTGAAATACTAGAGTGGAGGGGCTCAGATCACTGGCCTATCAAATTCTTTGCTCATTTGGTGGAGACCAAAATGAATTCTTCTTTTA
Source organism: Sequoia sempervirens (assembly GCA_007258455.2). Taxonomy (NCBI): domain Eukaryota; kingdom Viridiplantae; phylum Streptophyta; class Pinopsida; order Cupressales; family Cupressaceae; genus Sequoia; species Sequoia sempervirens. Next base: position 91,040 of record VDFB02328633.1, read on the forward strand.
AGTTTCAACTAATGTGGCTACAGGATCCTCAGCTATATGATCTTATGATTGTGTAGTGGAGCAAAGGTAGACCTTCTTTTGGCACGGCAATGTATTCCTTTGTCAAAAGGTTGTAATTTGTAAAGTGTCAGCTCAAGAGGTGGAATAGATATTGCTTTGGTAATCTTTTTCAGGCTAAGGCAGCTACACAATCTTGTCTGGATGCTATCACCCGTCAAATTAGAGAATATGGTCTTTTAGAGTTCTCTATCAGAGAGGAGGCATGTGCTTTGAAGGAGCTACAAGAGTGGGATCTTCGTGAGTTGTATTGGAAATATAAGGCCAAAATAAATTGGCTTCAAGAGGGGGACAAAAATACGGCTTTCTTCAACTCGATCAAGGCTAGAAGGCATGGGAACTTGATTTCTTCCCTTGTCTCTTCTTGGGGGGTTCAGCTAACCTCCTTAAGTGATATTTCTAGAGAGGTTTCTCACCACTTCTCTTCTTTGTTCAAGAAGGATTCACCTAGTGCAAAGGCAGAGGAAAATCATAACTTGGCTAGTATTCCCTCTTTAGTCTCGTTGGAGATGAATGAGGATCTTGTTAAGCCCATTTCTTGTGATGAACTGAAAGGAATTGTATTTCAGATGAAGAAGGGGAAAGCCCCAAGTCCCAATGGATTCTCAAGGGAGTTGTTTCAAGAAGTCTGGGAAGTAATTAGGTTAGACCTGTTGGAGGTTGTTAAAGAATCCCAGAAGAACAAACAAATGTTGAAAGCTATGAACGCCACATTCCTAGCTCTTATTCCGAAAAGGGAAGGAGCTAATTCTTTGAACTTGTTTAGACCCATTACTCTTTGCAATGTGGTCTATAAAATTATATCCAAATTGATGGCTGAGAGACTTAAACCTTGGTTGAACAGGTTCATCTCTGAAGAACAGGGTGGATTTGTGGCAAGCAGATAGATTATGGATGGGGTGGTTATCGCAGGGGAGACCATTCATTCCATGGAAAAATCAAAAGAAAAAGCAATGTTCATCAAACTGGATATGACCAAAGAGTATGATCAGGTCAAATGGTCGTTCCTGCAAAAAGTCCTTAAGTTCAAGTTCAAAGGAGATTGGGTGAACTGGGTGATGAGTTGTGTAACGACAACTTCTTATTCTATCATTGTGAATGGAAAACCCTTTGAGTTGTTTTGTGCTTCACGTGGTCTACGACAAGGAGATCCTTTGTCTCCCTATCTTTTTATTTTATTGGTTGAGGGCTTGGGAAGAAACGTTAAGTCTCAAGTAAGCTAAGGTGGTATTCAAGGAAGGAGTTGGGGCAATGATTTGCCTCCCCAATCTCACTTGCAATTTGTTGATGACATAGCTTTGTTGGGGGTTGCCAAAATTAGAGAGGCGATTAACTTTAGACAGACTTTAGACACCTATCTTGCGGCCTCAGGGCAACAGATTAATAAGGAAAAATCATCAATTTTTTCTTCAATACTCCTCTTATTCAACATCGAATTGCTCATTCTTTGTTTCCAAATTGGATTTCTTCCCATGGTTTATCTTGGTATCCCCCTTTCTGCTAGAACACTACCAAGGGGAACTTGGAAAAAGGTACTGGATAAGGTCCGAGAGAGGATTAATCACTGGACCCATCGGTGGCTCTCCTTTGCAGGGAGAGTTTTGCTATTGAAATCGAAGATACACGCTCTTCCCATTTACAAGTGCATGGTTCAGATAGCTCTTGCTAGCTTCATCAAGGATTTGGACTCTTTGGCAAGGCAATTCTTATGGGCTAGTAATTTGGCTTCATCAAAGTGGAGTCTAGTAAAGTGGGAGAATTTATGCAAACCATTACAGAAGGGTCGACTTGGTTTGCAGCAAGCTAGCCTTTCTAGCCAAGCTTTGGCTACTAAGCTGTATTGGAGGTGGCGCATTAATCAGGATCTTGTGTGGGCAAGGATTCTTACTGCTAAGTATTTGGGGTGTGGCACAGGAGGATGTAACAAGAATTTTGCTTAGAGGGAAAAGGCTCTATGGGTTGGGACACTCTCAAAAGAGGTGCTAATTTAATTAAACAAGGCTTGTTCTGGATTTGTAACAGAGGATCGAAAGCTCTTTTTTGGTTTGACTTGTGGAATGGATTTCCCCTTATTATGTCTACGCACCCTCACTTACATCTCCTTTGCAATAGCTTCATTGAGGTCGGGTGGCTCAAGGTGGAAGATTATAAGGTAGCTCAGCATTTGGGGTTGGAGGTGGTTTATAGGTGGAAGGATCCACTTGAGTCGCCACCAATCAGCTCTGTTGAAGATCATGAAGAATTCAGGATTTTGGCAAACAGAGTCTATAGTTCCTTGAGGGGGAGGGGCATTCTTGCTTGGAGTCCTGATCCTAGGGGGCTATGCACCGTTGCTTCAAGATACCAAGAGTTGAATTTTCATAAGTATGAAGGGGCTGAAGTCTCGTGGTGGAAGAATGTGTGGAACAAGTTTGCTTGGCCTAAGTGTATTTTTTTCATTTGGCTAGTTGTTCGGAATAGGTGTCTTACTTGGGAGAATCTCCAAAAGCGAGGTTTCCAACATCCATCTATCTATGTTCTTTGTAGAAATAGGGAGGAAAGCTGTAATTGTAATCAAAATTTATCAGATTTTAATCCTAAATGTACCTATGGAATTCTAAGCATGAAATCCTATTCTTACTTCTAAGTCAGATTTAAATTCTATATGTCCAAATGTATGATTGCAGAACATTTATCGATTTCTATATTCTGCAAGTAAGGGAAAGAAGTCCCTTATATATGATGAAGACGCGCCTCAAGGAGAGACGCGTCTCATGAGAGGACGTGTCTCCACAAAGTGAAGACACGTCCACTCATGGGACGTGTCCCTTGAGTGCGCGGGCTTCTTAACCAACAGAAGCCATTCGGATTTAAACAAAACTATTATGAGTGTTATTCAACAATCATTTATATAAGAATTCGATTTATCCAGTTTCGAATTTTGATCATCTTCAGAAATTCGAATATTTAATTTGAAGGATTTATATTTTAAGAACAGTTTAGGTTAAATATAAATGATGATGATGCATGAATGCAATCATCATTTATATCTGACCGAAGCTATCTTAAATCAACAAAAGCTCCTCTCATTTGTGTTTCCAGTGCTCCTTCTCAAACTTTTGGTGGGGACTTTGGAAGCAGACTTTTGTTCATTCTTCTTCTTTGATTGAGTTTTGGAGGAGCTTGGGGAGACCCCCGACAAAGGCCTTCTTTCTTCAAGTGGCCTGGAGCATTGGCCCCATGTGTATCATATGGCAGTAGTGGTTGGAAAGGGATCGTAGAATTTTTCAAGGGATGGGACTAGCAATCCATCAAATTTGGCAAAGAATAATGGGTATGATTCAAGAGATGATGTATACAAAATGTGAGTTTTCTTCTCCCAGGGAGGCGGGGGAGGAAGTGTTGATGAAAAGGTTGGGTTTATTTGAGAAAGATTCAAGTCTTCCAAGGAGAGGAGAAGTCATCAGCTTAGAAGGAAAATCCGGAGGGAGGGGAGATGGTCTCCTCCTCCTAGTGGAGTTTTGAAGATCAATACCGATGGTTCATCTAGGGGAGATCTTGGACATGCCGGAGTTGGAGGGGTTGGGAGGAATAGTTCAGATGATGTCCTATTTTTATTCTCCATATATAAGGGCCATCACACCAATAATCTAATGGAAGGACTTGATATCCTCACAGCCCTGGAAAGGGCCTATGTGATGAGCAGGCGTAGGATTATGTGCGAGTCTAACTCTCGGATTGTGATTACCATGCTACATGGACAAAAGTTGGAGGGAGCCCACTGGCAGTTGACTTCAGTGGTTTGACAGATTCTTCAGTTGAGTGAGTTGATCGATGAAGTTTCTTTTGTTCACATTCTGAGGGAGTGGAACGGGGTGGTTGAATGTCTGGTTAATGGGCGTTAGAGCATTTGAGGGATTGGAAGGTTGATGAAAAGAATCAATTATACCAAGACCAATTCCAAACTTTGGATAGGTTGATTCTAGAGGATATGGGTGCAAAAGTTGGTGGTTAGAGGGTTGGGTTCCTCAGTGGTGGTTTGGAGGTGGTGCAGTTGGCAAGGCTTTGAGTCCCTTGCCTAATTGGTGTTGTATCATTTCTTGATTGTATTTCTTTGATATTGAGCTAATAAATTTTTACCCTCTTGTTTAAAAAAAGAGCGGAAAATGTAAAAGAAATCTAAATTAATTTTAAAATAAAATAACATAAATATAAAGTAAAAAATAAAATTTTCAATATAAAGAATTATAATTTAAACTTTAAAATAAAATTCACTTTTATATTTAGTTTTCTAAATCTTAATAAAAAACTAAAAATTATAACAAAGTAAATATAAATTAAATAATAAAAAAGAAAAAAAATCTCTATTGCGTTTTGGCGATGCCGCCCCCAAGGAAGGCTTCAGTGCCTGCGGACAAGGTTTATGCGAATGGAGATGCACGAAGGACCTTCAATGTACTTCCTGGTGAGCAGTAGAATTGGCCTCAAGCCGCAAACAAGTTGAATCTAGAGCAGTGGCAACCTTACCATAAAACGACAAGGGTAGCAAATAGGGTGGATGTTCCTGACTTTCCTGTGATGGAAGTTGGGGCGATGCTTTCTCAAACCGTTGATGTCCCTATGCAAGGTCCTCGACCTTGGGTGGGGCGACAAACAAATTAAAGTTTTCTAATCTAGTGCAACTCGAGAGCCCTAGCGACTTGGCTTCGGAAGCGGCACATTCTTTGCGGCCTCTCCAATGTGTTGCCTCTTCTCCAACGGTAAACCTGGGCTAGGAGATCAGGCAAGAAGTAGCAAAAAATGAAGCTTATTTCACAGAGTTGGGCTTGGTTGGGAGAATTTGGGGGTTTAGGCCGAGCCTCTTAGCGCTTCACCGATGGATTTCAAATACATGGCATCCCATTTTGGATGGGGATATCCAAATATACCCTTGAGAACAGGGGGATTTTGTGGAGGTTTTTGATAATATTAGAAGGCAGGCATACAATTTTGTGCGACTATAAATGGAGTTATGAGCAATACCTACTAATGTTAAAACCGTGGCACCCCTCCTTCAATCCGGTCACAAAATCTTTCGATGTAACTCCAATTTGGGTAAGACTCTTGAATCTTCCTTTACAGTTTTGGTTTGAATCGTGCTTCAAAGCTATAGGTAATTCACTGGAAAAGTTTTTGGGGGTGGACGAGGGCTCATCAAATTACATGCACACAACATACGCCCGTATCCTAGTGGAGATGGATATTACCAAAGATTTGCCAGTAGATATCTCTTTAAAATCTGCAGACGGGTGTTGGAACCAGCTGCTTGACTATGAGGGGCTGCCCTTTCGTTGTCATAGATGTTTCAACACAAGGCAGATTGCTACTCATTGTCCAAAACGTAGAATTGACAACCAAGCCACTTGGTGGAAAAATGCCTCCCCTCATCATTATTAGGTGGAAAAAGAAGTTCCTGATCAAAATGGTAAAACCCCCGGTGCTACCCCAAAGGAAACCATCGAGGAAAGCATTCAAAAGGAAAAATCAAGCAGTTTACTTGCAAATCTAGGGGCCACGGTTGAATCTTCTTCTATGGAAAGGTACAACGTTATGGCTGCAAAAATCTCTAAAACAAATATGGTGGGAGTGGATCAGTCAGAGTGTTCAGAAATAACGTCTCCTAGGGGAGGCCAAATAAATAAAATAAAAGAGGAAGCGAGTGGTGGTACTTCAGAGGAAAACTGGACGGTGGTGCAAAGGAAAAGGAAGAAGAATGAGGTGAAATTCAACATGCATCTCCGCTCCCATTCTAAATGTGGAGAAAATGTGTAAGTGTGTAACTGGTTAGGGGCTTTGCTCTTTATGATTTCCACTTGGAATCTCGTTTATGAGTTTTCCAACATTGGGTTTGAGGGTTATTTTGGTGGGGTAGGTATTTGGGCGATAATGTTCTATGGTTGTTGTGTGTTCATACCAAGGATGAGGTCCCCCGTTTGTGGCCTCAGTGGTTCATAGATCCAGTCAAAAGCATTAACGCATCAAAAAATATATATATAAATTAAATAATATTAATATTTAACTATTAATAATTTAATAAAGAATAATTAATAAATATTAAATAATAACGAATTTTAAAAATATAGATATAAATAAAAACTGTATAGATGATTTAATTAAAAAATAATATAAAAATAAAAGAATATATTTTATTTATATTTAAAAGTTAAAACACTATTAAGTTTTAAATATTCTTGTATTTAGATATAAATAAACAAAACTTTATAAAATCGACCATCTATAATATAAAAAATATAAATAGTTTTAACTAATATTCTTGGTTCAAAATTATTCGCAATTGATTGTAAAACATTTGGAACTAGTGCATAACATTTTGAACTTAATATAAATAAGATAAATAGTTTATGATCAAATAAATATAAACCCTCAAACCATCTCAAACATCTATCTCACCTAATCACAAACCAGTAATCAATCATACATAATTAGTGTAAATCAGATTTATTTGATTTTAATAATTAAAACTATGAATGATCATACATAATTTTGTGCTAGAAGAAAGGTAGAAAAAACGCTTGGGAAAATAAAGTGTGTACAGATTTACGGATTCCTTCTGCTCACAACCTACAAGTCTATTTATAGTTATACCAAACAATTTTAATAGAACCCACAAGTTTTTTCCCACTATTTCTAATTTTTTTAACAATTTTAATAAGAATCATGTCAATTATGTTTAGTAAACAAATCTCTATGCATCAAACGTGATTGAAAAATTGTGATATTTTCAGTACGGAAGGGTACAGTATTCTTGTCTTACTGTATCCATATCCATACCAAGTATAGTGATAAGCATACCAAGGGACATAACCTTGAACTCTGCTTTGGAATGGACAAGAAATTGGTGCAACTTAGAGAAGGTTATTACTGACCAAAGATGAGTAGAGATGTGAAGAATATGGTGCAGAACTGCAGAATTTGTCAATAGCAAAAGGGAAGAACCAAAATAACGCAATATATCAGCTTTTACCTGTTCTAGAGAGGCCATGGGAGGATGTAAGCATGGCCTTTATTCTTGAGTTGCCGAGGTATCTAAGAGGTAATGATACCATTTATGTGGTAATAGATAGATTTCCCAAAATCGCACATTTCATTCCATGTAAAAAGTCAAGTGATGCCACACATGTTGCCACATTATTTTTTAAGAAATAATTAGACTCCATGGATTACCAAAAAAAAATATAGTCTCGTATAGAGACACTAAATTTGTGGGTCACTTTTGGCACACTTTGTGGAAAAAAGAGGACACACAACAGGAGCATAATTTCAAGTCTTCTTGGCTGTTAATTAGCCAATAACAAGACTGTAAGCTGATAAGAGATAATTCCTTGTGAAATAGTTGGTATGTCTCCAAACAAATGTAACAATCCGTTAATTTGAAATCAATAAAACCAGTTTGATCTGTTATTGCTTCGTTTGTTTTGAATTTCTAAAACTAAGTAAGATTGGCAGCAGGTAGTCAGCTGTTCTTCGTTGGGCACCCTAGAGGTTACTGTCAACTACTCTGAATTTCGAACTAAAATTATATCATAGACAAATATGACCTTTATATATTTTCTGACAATCTAAAGACAATTACAGTAGCCAAAATTCAATACAGAGCACATCCCCATATTCTTTCAAATGTGAAACTTGAAAGAACAGGGATGTACTCAACAAACTGCAAAAAATCAGTCCTGCAATAAATGTGATGAAGATAAATGCAAGAACTATATGATCCTAAGCCCTATTATCATGAGATTCTAAGCTCTGAAACAATCACTTGAGATCTCTGTTTGAAATACTGCTGTACAGTAGTCCTGATGATGTTATTGTAGAGGTTACTTGTTGATAGATAATGATTATTGATATTTTCTACACTTGAAGTCAGTCTGATTTTGTTGTTACCAAAAAAAAACTACGTTCAGTCTTGTGCCTTTCAAAAGTCAGAAATAATAGTTTGGTTTAATGATAAGTAGAATGCCTTTGGGAACCATTCAAATCCAACAGAATTGACATGTCAAACTAACAAACAAACATGAAAGCCATGCCAAGTATCCCAGAACCAACACCTACCGGCTGGCTCTTTTTACTTGGATAGACTCAATATGTTGCATTGAAAATTTGAAAGAGAATTTGCAAATCATAATAAACAGCTCTCTAAAGATGGTAAGTTCTAGCGTCCAATGTTGGCAGAAAAATGTGTAGAAAATCATTGGAAACCAAAAGAAAAGTTTAGAGGTTTAAAATTAAATTTAAAAAAGTCCCTTCTAATATAAAATTATGTCCGTGGTTTTCCCCCTCCTCTGCCTCCATAGCTTTGCTTTGTTTTCATTAATTTTTTTAGTTAATACAGTGGTTAGAGTTTTATCTTTGTTGTCCACTGGGGTACCAAATTTTAGTAGGAAAAAAATTCTAAAGGTTCGCAAATTTCCTCACAATTCTCTTGGCTATGCAACCAAAAGCATCAAAAAGGGTTTTTGAAGTTGTTGGTCCTCAGAAGGGAGCTCTCAAGAATCCGTCGCCCTAGAAACTCATCCTAAGGGAACAAAAACAGTTTCTGGGTCTTGCAACATACACTCAATAATACAAATTAGACACTCCACTTTAACACACTTATTTTTTATTATAGAAGCAAAAGACATGCAAGAATGGAAGGTTTGAGAAGAAAAGAATACCTCAGCTAAGCTTTTTGGCATTGGTTTTCCCTCCTCCTTTAACTTAGCTATCTTCTTTTGTGCAGCCTTTGCCCATGTGAATTTAGATAGTGCATTCTCCACATCTACCATAGTACAATTACAATGCTTGGCTGCATCTGCCTTATGCTTGGCTTCCAGGTGCTGAGATATATTAAAAAAAAAAAGCTTTCACTGAGAAATTCTTATATTGCACCAAGCAAGCAACAATTCAATCTTCCCAAGTATAGGCTATAGTAACTATCAGCAGTATTTTCTCTTTTTTCATACCAAAAAACAACAAACAAAAAATTGTTCAAGATTTTCATCTGTGTTGTATCCCAAAAGGCAAAATACAAAAAATGTCAATTTCTTATACCATGTTGAGAATAATAAAATGCAAAAGCTCTAGCGAACCAAATTGTCAACATAATGTACCAATACTTGCATACAACTAGCTTACAAGCTTTGTTCTCTTTCTTGTTCATTATGGATAACTTGCATTGCAACTAAAACTAGATCACAGACACCGCTCAAATAAAACCCCTGCATCACAGGAATTTGAGAAGAATAACAAGCATTCTCAATTTAGTGTAGATTAATATACAAATTTCAATTCTATACTTCACTTATTATCTTTGATTGTGAGCATTTGACCAATAGATTGCATTGTGCACATTGTTTGATTATGCAGAACTCTTAACTATGGAACACTGGCATCGAGATAATAGGGTGAAATAGTTTAATGACATTGCTAAAGCTTGAAATATAAAATCATTATAACAAGTAGTTATCTTAGTTATGTAGAAGATTCAGGTCTCGATGTTTCATTCTTTGAAGATAATCAGTTTTAATACTAGTTTTTGGTACCTAGCATCCATTATAAATTTTGTCGATCCACTGCAACCAGTCTTGTAGGTCCATTAGACATCTTTGTAGGTATTTATGTTTTCTGTTCTGGACCCCTGATGATCAGGTGTAATTTTAGTTAAAAAAGTATAACTATACCATATGCAAAAGACAAAATATCCTAAGTCAAGAACTCACTGTAAATGGGCTCTAAGTTGTTCATGCAGGGTGCTTTCTTATCTGCAAAATTAGAACATTTTCTGGCAAGTACAATGACTATGCAGCTCCGGGAGACATTTTTATCATCTGGTGCCAATACCTAAGATTAACCCCTGGCTGCAATACAGCAGCCAATGAACCCCACAATATGTGTCAAACAAAGAAGAAATCAAGTTTTAAGACATGGCTGCTCACCTCTCCAGTTAAATCATGGCAGGCAAGCACTCTGATGATAGCCTCCTGCTTCTCAATAGCTTCAGACATTGTCACTTGTCCACTGCAACCCCTAACAAACTGGTCTGGGGTCCCCATTTTGCGAGCTTTCTGAAGCTCGTCAGCATAATCTAGCAATTTTTTCAGAAAATTAATTCAAACAAATCAGAATGAGGGATTAACTCTTTAAACTTTAAAGTTGCATATTCTCAGTCATTTTTTGAATAATAAATATCACAAATATTATTGATCTGTTAAACTCAACAGTAATAACCCTAATTGAAGAGGTTATGTATCACAAACTGAGGAAAACTTCATAAAGTGAAACACATATTCATATTTCTCAAAGCAAGAAGGCGGCTCAGAACCCACTGGAATCAACACATACTTATCGAGTAAGGAAAATGAAATGCATCACAAAATCATTAACAATCACATCAAAGAGTGTGAGGTGGGTTTAATCTCTTCACCATAAAAAGGCAGCCCCCATAACCCCGTTAAACATGTAGCAAAACTTCCAAACTAACAAAATGAAAAAGAAACCTAAAGTTCTGTTCAAATCAACAGCTCTGATCGTTATGCAACATCTAGCAACCCCAACAAACATGCGCCAATTTTTTTTTAAATAAAAATACCAAAACTTAATTTTATCATTTTGCTAGTGGAGGCAAAGTCTTGTGAGAAAGCATCTTTCAAAAACCCACCAAGATTCAATTCTCTGAATAAACAGATTACATGATGAAACCAAATACAGTAAACCAAAGGATCCTGATACTCCCTCGGTCTTCGCCCTTTGCTCAAGAAGCCCGATTACCACCCAGAATTGCTCACTTTAAAATAGTTAATTTGGGTAGCTTGTTTTTCAATGAAGGAATTGCTCGCTTTCAAATAGAGAAATTGGGTAGCCTTGTTATTCAATGAAGGAATTACCGATTTCCTCAGATGGGATGAGCTCAACTCAAGTGGCAAAAGGGTCTGGCTTTTCATAATAAAGTTCCAAATTCAAATACCCAAAGACATGATACTTACTATTTTCAAATTGGTAAAATACCACTTCAAACTCAACACAGTAGGTTTAGCTTACCCAACGGAGGAAACAGGGTGAAATTTAACAAAAGGAAAGATACTCCTCAGCCGTGCCAAGCAAGCCAGCCGAAGATTGAAACTAGAGGGAGTGGAACATATCAAATTAGAATATTACAAAAATAAAAGATCACCCACTTTACGAGGTAAAAAGATAATATTACTAATACTTACTTTCTAGTGAGAAAGAAGGTGCAGCATAAGGGGCAGCAGATTGAGCTTCTGGTTTTCCGAGGCCAGGAATATACCCCTTTATTTTGTCCAGCCATGAATTATTTGGCGAACTCGTTCTTATGCTGCGAAATGGTGCTGTTCTTGCTCTCTCTAATATGTGTTCGATTACGTTGTGATAATTCGACGAGGAATGTAGTGTACCAACCAACCTCCTACGAAAGCAGACGCGGTGAATTTTCGTCGCCATCGTGATCGAAGTCTGTCTAAAACAGTTGAGGAATATTCAGACCTTTTCGTTAAACCCCAACAAGATAAACCCGTATAGGGCTTAATATTAAATTTTACAAGGATTTTTAAGTTTATGCCTCTGGGCAGGTCACTATAGCATCCACCTATTTTAATTAGTTTCAATTAGTCCCCCAACCACATTGAAATATGTTCAATAAAGTTTTTTATATATTTAGTTGGTGGTTTGTACATTGTATCAAATTATATGATGATTATTGAGATTCAATTATGTAGTTGTGAGTCAATCTTTATCCATCTATGTTTTATATGTAGTGGTTTATTGACACTCACTTCATATGAACATGAATAGTCCACTTAGCACACATTGCATATAGGTGATGATGATATGGGTGAAGCATTGAGGCTTATCCAAAGGTCACCCATCTTAGTACTACTTCGACTTGTGTGCTTAATGCAATATAAGTGGACTTGATCTTAGGGAAAACTCCACAAGTAGTTAGACATGAATGGAGTAACAAGCTAAGTGGACTCATCTTAGAGGAAACTACATGATTAAGCACAATTAAGTCAAAATAGTACTTAGATGGATGACTTCCTAGCAAGCCTCAATGCTTTGAGCGCAACTTAGATGCAATGAGTGTTAGGTGAACCATTCATATTTGTGTGACATAGTTTTTTGATAAATTAGTGCTCAAGAAAAATATGGGTCAATAAAACATGACTCAAAAATGTGGAGTTCAATCCCAATAAAACATCATATGAAGTTTGCATGTGTTAGATTGTACATTTTTGTGTTGGAGAGTTTTATATCAAACCCACAAAATCATTTAGCAACCTCACACAAGAGAATGAACCTTAGGTTGAAACCTCTTCAGCTAAGAGCCAAGGAATAAGGGGTATCCATTTCACCAAAGTCGTCTAGGGCATGATTGTGGCCTCATCTCTTATGGTATCAATGCCTCACACTCAACAAGACTTGATCCCTAGTGTACTCATTTAGAACCATTAAACTTCACCAATAGACCAAGGGCTCGTTGATTAAAAATTTGTATTTTTTCTAAATCTAGAGAAATATATAATTTGATAAATATTATTTAAATGTGTGTTTATTTAACTCTCCATGAAAATGACTAATTTAAGGTCTTATTGTGCAACTATTTATATTTAATTTTAATTCATTATTTCCAAAGAACCGATGATGTCAATTTATATTCTCATTACTAAAATTTGAATTTTGTTATAGTTTTCATTCTTTACTTTATATAAATGTTGGTCAAGGTGTCCAATCCATATTATCATATTTATTTCTTACTTAAATATAAAAACTATTTTATTGGTAAAACTATCCTTTGGTGTGGTAATTTTGCTATGTAACACCTACCTTTAATGTCAAAGTCATTTTTGGAATTCCCTACACAAGGTACCTACCAAGTGCTTGTGTATGCCATAACAATATACAGATCATTAGTGTGTCGAACATAATAAGTGAAGACCTTTGATATTGTCAACAATTGTATCTGCTATATAGTATCAATTTCTTTTGGCATCAAGCAACAACTAGATCCTCGCTAGTCAACAATATAATGATAGGGCATTGATGCCATCATCCATCTATGTATCACATTCAACACCCTAGTGACTCATTTATTAGCAAATTTTGCAATCGATGGAATTAAGGCTTCAATGGCTTAGGGTCATTAATGGTGACCCCATAATCAATACAAATACTTTTGACTATGGGCTCCATTGACTAAGGACTTTTGGTGACTAGACTACCACACAAGTTGAAAACCTCTTCACTAGCACAGACTTGGACACCATTATATACCAACTAAAGAACATAGTCTTTGCCACCTTTTAGTGTCAAGTGTCATATGTACAAGCATACATTCATTGTTGATTAGGTGAGCCACAACACCCTCTACATAGTGCTAACATTAGCAAATGGATGATAATTTTCTTGCCTCATGGTTAGAATTTTTCTTTTTACTACTTTTATTCAAAGGCCATAACTCCATCATCTGAAACATCTAATCAAGGTCAAAAAGTCTAAAGTACCCAAGCTATTTTTCCTACTTCATAATGATGAACTTTATTTTTCTATTTTCTACCTTGATTCTCCATAAAATATATGGTTTCCTCTTGATTTTGTTATGCAATCCTCATTTTTTTAAACTCAAATAGCCCATAACTTTTATGTACAGACTCCTATTTAGGTCTTGTTCTTTTGAAAGTGAGTTTTTTTGTGAACTTCACATTGGTGATATATATTTTTTCCTATTATATTTATAGAGTGTACTTTCTGCATTATGGTATGTTTTTGAAGCTAGAAATTCTATTGAAACATAAACAAACTTGTAAATTGTCAAATCTTGTACTTGTTTAGGGAAGTTTATACACATCATTAATGGAGGTATTGTAAATAATAAAATGAGATAAAATTTCCATTCTAAGGGGTTTGAACATGTTTTCAAATATTTGTGTTCCTCTTTCATTGTCATGTTGGATCAAGAGAACTAAATTCCTCTTAGAAACAAAGGATAAATAATCACTACTTCAAGTAGAATTTACTACCCTATCTTCTTGGACCCATTCCTAAGTCAAGTGACTCTAAAGATGATTGGTCAAACTACAATGGCATGGTTTGCAAATTAATATGTCTTGATATTTATGAGGACATTCCACATCACCTAGAGCACACTAGATGTCATTTCGGTGCTATGACCATAATCAAGTAGTAATATGGAGATTGTGAACCTCCATTTGATTGTGATGTCCATTTGGAGAATGTTACACGTGTGACTAATACTAAAACAACAATAATGGTCCTTCTTCTAATTCCTCATTTACATTTTTTTGTATTCACATTGACAATGTAAATATATAATAGTATGAGTTGTGTGTAAGACTTGATGAGAATCTAATTACACAAGCCCGGTTCTATGTGAATGAGGAAAGTTAAAATGAGAAAATAACATAGCGGGTTATAATATGTAAAAAATAAATTTATTCTAATAAAAAAAGAAAGAACTGGAATGAATAAAATCAAGCCATCAAATGAATAAATTCAAAATGCATATAATTAGGCATCTTGGATGCATTACTTAAGGAGATCATGTCTACGGGTCATGAATTCAACTCATAATCACTCCTAACTAGGAGGTGAGTTAACTCAATCTAATTAAAAGGAAAATAATTCAACTACCAATGAATGGATCAATTTACTCAATATGACCAAAGCAACGGTGGTACCTAACTATTGTTAATCAAGGGTTGATGAGATAGTGGTAGCATTATTTATTTCAATGTGAACAAATCATTATTAGTTCACTAGGTGTGAATGATTATAGGTGTAATAATACACATACACCCACCCATAAGTGCAACTTATGAGGAAGTGGGAAATAAAAATTAGAAATGGGTCCCGATAAAATAAACCATATGAGGACCCATGTATGAAGAATCCCCCAAAGAGAGAGAATGAAGAAAGAGACTGAGTACCCCCAAGTGTGATGCCTTTTATACTTGTGGTGGATTCAACATTGAATTTTAAAGAAGATCCAAGCTTGTCAAACAGTATTATCCCCTCTGGAAGAAATAAATTCAAAACATGAATGCATAAGAACCTCCCATTTTGGAAAGGAATATGTGGGAATAAAATATAAAATATGTATTTGATAACTATACATTGATCTCCAAGTTAATGATGAGAGGTGCCAAGATTGGATCATGTGTCCTAGTCTTAATTGTATTGATTGACGATGGTGACAACTCAAAGCACTATAAAAAAAATTAAAGAATAAGAGCCAAATATGAAGGAACAACAACTATTGTGGAGCCACCATCAAAGAGGAAGATCAAATCCTTAATAGAGTCCTCAATATCTATAAGGTAGGACTCACAAAACCAATACTAATAATCTATTAAGTACTCGTTTATACGAACTACCTCTAGAAGATAATGATGGTCCTACTACACTCAATCATTAAATGCTCTATCTACTGCAACACTAAACTTCATAGAAGTAGGAGGTGGTGGTGGATTTTTTTGTGAAACAAGGTGAACCTACTACAAGAATAACTTATAAAGTGTGTGCAAATATTAAAATTTGTTTCTTCAAAAAAGGAATGCCATAAGCTTAATTTTGTGATTTGTAACATGCTAACCCTTCAATGAAGTAAAAATTCCTAAGTTTCACTTTGCGAGTAAATAAACTATGTAACATACAGTTGCAATAAAAAAAATATATTTTCTTTATTGAGAATATACGAGCAAATATGTCATAACAGAATACAAAATGGTTCCATTTCATTACAATAATTTCACAAGATACAATCATACAAGAATGCATATATTTACAAACATAGCTCAATGAGCTTTGGAACAAATAGCTTATAGACGGTCCAGGATCCTTCCTTTCAAATCTTGGTTCTTTTGTCGCCTAATGTGGAGGAGAAGCATCACTCAAGCACTTTTCCGCTAACCATAGACTCATATGCGGTCCCCCGCACATCTATCATTCAATAGATGGCCCTTCCCTTCGATGAAGAGATTGGTAGAGTAATTGAATAACGACAACCAACTGAGCATAGTGTTGTGTCCCACATAACTAGAACTTGTAAACTCACAATTTGGAACTAGCATGTAATAGTGTTTGGAATTGAATCACAGTGAACTAACAGTGGAGCCAAAGGTAGTCACACTACTTTGGCCAAAGTGTTCTCAAACGGTAATCCGAATGAAGGTCATCTATCACATACACTACTCAAGGTCGATTTGACTTAAGGCCATCTTAAACTACGCATAGATATTTCCTTCAATGGATAATTTATCACCCCAGAGATACCTATCACCATTTCTATATACTTGGAATAAATCTACTTAAAAAAGTAAATACACAAGCTCCATCCCACAATGGATAGACAATCCTAGGAGTAAACTCAACCTATTCTAGTTAAATCAATAACCTAGCGAAGAGTAACTCATATGCCACTCATGCTTAATCATATCTAGTATGTAATACCTATGATAAACACTAACCTCCTATTATGGGATACATACAAGCACGTCATAAAATCAACATAAAAGATTTTATTTCCCTTTTCAAAGCCATTCTAGTTTCCCTAAATGCAAGTACTTGTAAAAGAAAATTCAAGCATTCATGGAGAACAATCTTTCATAAATAAAGCGTTATTGGCATGGTGTGATGGTTTAAAGGTGGAATTGTTCTTGCACCAAGGTTCAAACCAGTTGGGGTGGTATTGTTGAATGATTTGTGTGTGCCTTGGGGAATTTTACCCTACTCTAATGTGCAAAATAACTAAAATCTGAATGATAAAATACTAAGAACACTTTGAAGATTAGCCTAAAGAGTGAAAAAAGAAGGAAAATAGATAAAATAAGATGTAAATTGATTTATACCTTCCTTGTTGTTGAAGACTCCTTGGTTGGCCCTTGATTTTGATGGATTTTTGTGCTCCTTGGATGGCTTTTGATGTAGCTAGATGCAAGATTGAATGTGCAAGATGATCAAAGTGGGTGGCTAAATGATAGTGAATGATTGAGAATGTAAATTGGTAGCATAAGGTTACTCCAAAATGAAAGTCTTGAAAATGCCCTTGAGGAGGGGGTATTTATAGAATAATTTGAATTCTCTAGAGAATTCAACAGTTGAGATTCATCCAACAAGGTCAAGATGAAGGGCTAAGGTGGGTTGAGAACTCACAAGCCCTCACATCTTGACATGTGGATGGTGAAGTGGCTAAGAGGAGATGAGGTGTAAGTGAGGTGGAAGAGAAGTACATGATG
>VDFB02328634.1:0-42299 GCA_007258455.2 Sequoia sempervirens
ATTGTTATACGCACTAAATAAGGTGTTTGTGTAGTGAAATCAATGTGATTTTTAGTTATTGTTTAATATGGGAGTAATTTGTGCGAGGTTGTTGTGGTAGGCTTCTAGAGATTAGAGGGGATTATGGTCATACTTGCATGAATTTTTATGGGAGTCAGAGATCAGGTGGGGCTGCCAAGACAACCTAGAATGGGAGCCAGGGTCTAGGTAGATTCGCCTGGACATCCCATATCAATACATGAGTGTTTTCATGAGTTTCATTTCATTTCACATGGCAGTGGTTGGTGTTTTTTTGAGATTGTGTACAAAAGGGTCTCTAACATTGCACTATTGAATTATTATTATGGTTATGATTTGTGAGCAAGAGGGTCCATGTATTGCTCTGGAAATGTGTTTCTTGTGGTTTCATTTAGTGTGCAAGATGGATTTACCCTATTTTTTGAATTGGGTCTTCTAGTTGCAAGTAGGGGGAGTGGCTCTTAATGGGGGCTGAATCCTAATGTGGTGAACTTGACAACCCATTGGAGAGTTATTTAATTTAGTGATAATGTAACAAATGAACTAGACATATGGTTAACTTTCACATAAAAAGTTAATTGATGTCCTCACCCTTGTCGTAGTGCTCATTTAGGCTAAGGCTTGGGTGAGAAGGCCTAGTTGGCAATGTCAACTTCCTTGTCCTCACTAAAGGGTTTTTGGCTATGCATGTGTCACCCTATGTGGCTGGGTCCTAGTGAGAGGAATGTCGCACAACCATAGATGGGGGCCACGTCCTAGTGAGAGGAATGTTAGACAACCCATGCCAGAACCATGCGATGACACTCTTCCATATTGTAGTCTAGGATTCCCTTGACTTGTATTTTTCCCCTTGTTTTTTGTGTGCCTATGGAAGCAGTGTCATTGTTATGTGATGATTTGTGTACCTTGTATGATGGATTCATGTTAGTCCTTGTCTTCTTGACTTCTTGTGTAGTTGATCTTTATTTTCATCTCCTAGCACGTGGGATGGACCTTAGGGTTTCACATGATCAGGTGGAACATGCTATGCACTCCATTGGGTTACCAACCGATGTTCATGAGCATGGATGTTGCATCTTATGCAAAGATTCTAGATTTTGTACCACACTTGTGATAGCAATGATGTTATGTAATGTAATCATTTTAGTTGTATCCTATCTTACATATTTTGTGTATTCTTCTTGTAATTATAAGGAAAGCTATGATGTAATCTTGTGACAATGTATTGATGAACCCTTATGTAAGATAAATTGATCATGTACTAATTTTCTCATTCTATATGATCTTCAATGGTGTTGTATCTATGGAAATATATACATTTAATATATTTAATGTAGTGGATTTTCTTAAACTCTTGTTGTTAGTTATTTTATGATGTATGTTTAGATTGGATATTTGATATGTTTGTAATGTAGTAATATTACCCTAAAGGACATAATGAGAGCATATGTGCATGTAGTTTATATTCTATGTAATTGACAGTATGATCTATATGTTGATCCGCTTTTCAAAAAAATGTTGTGTCATAATTATTTGTTAGATGTGTTGTCCTTTGGGGTTTCTTGGTAGGCCATTACACTTGGTATCAAAGAGAAGTTCTAACATTCGGTACTCTAGGTTAATTGAGCCCATTATGTTGTCTCAGTGCTTAGATTCTTGAGCTTATGTTTTCCCCTTTCTGTCATCGTCACCTAATATTTATATCCTATCTTTTCGTGTTGGTGTGTAGGAAGATTTCTAGGGCTCGAGGTATAGGTTGAGGTAGAGGTCATGTTGGTGGCCATAGGGCTAACTTCCAGGGCACTTTGTCTTAGAGTTGTCATGAGTTTGAACGTGAGGAACAACAAGGTTCCTAGAATAACCTGGAAGGTAGAGGTTAGAATTTGGGTCAATTGAGGTTAGAGGGAGTGTAGCTGTTTCAATTGATGGAGGATTTTCTTGGCTGCTTAGGCCTTGGGTAAGAAGAGGAGTAGTGGTTGGTTAGGGAGAGAGAGATCACCTAGGAGGAGAGACATAGCAGCGAAGTAGGGTGCGATTGTAGTAGGTCACATGAGAGACCTTTTGAGGGCATGTCCTCCCACTTCTGTTGGTTCAGGTGGATGATTGGAGGTAGAGACTTGGCTGATTGATTTGCATAGGTGTTTTGCTATGCATCCTTATGGTAGTAAAACTAAGGCTAGGTGCACCATCATGCATCTCAAAGGTTTTTCATCTACATGGTGGCTATTAGAGGAGAATAAAATGCACATAGACATCGGTTCAGTGACTTGGGAGTTATTCATGGAGAGGTTTAGAGCCCATTTCCTATCAGAACACTAGAGATAGTGTCATTCTGACGAGTTCCATGAGCTGAGATAGACGGCCATGTCTGTGGAATAATATGAGCCCAGTTTTATGAGCTTAAGCAATATGTAGGAATTAGTGATGACAAGGCTATGTTGGTGCAACATTTAATTAGGGGTTTGAATGCCTATTTCTGTGGAGTAGTCTGTGCCTTCGAGCCGAAGACCTTGAAAGTGACAGTAGAGAAAGCTTGGCCGGTAGAGGAGAATGTAGCAATGGCTCTAGGAGGCCTTACAACTATACAGATTAGTAGCGCACCTCCAACTAGTATTGGATCTCAAGGTGGTTAGTCTCAGGTTGCAGGTTCCTCTAAGGGCCATCAAGCACCCGCTAAGGGTGAGAAACAACAACAATGTTCCCAACCAAAACCTGAGAACTCTCAGTCTCAAGAAGGTAGAGGCTCTTAGTATAGGAAATATTAGAATTTGTAGTGAGCCAGGCAGTATCATCCCAGCTAGCCTGCTCAGAACAGTTAGTCTACAGGTAGTTTCTAGTAGTCTAGTACACCCTTAGGTGGTTGGGGACATAGCAGAGGCACAAGATGTTTTTCTTGCTGTGGCCACATAGCTAGACAATGTCCTTAGAAGAACACAACTAGATTCAATCAAAAGGAAGAAAAACATAAAATAAACTGAAGAATACATGAAAAAAAGAAACATGAAACATAACACTATTCAAAAAAGCTAAATTAAAAACTAGAATAAACTAATGCAAAGAAGAGAGAAAGCAAAGAGACAGAGAGAAACAACATACTTAATGTTAAAATAAGTACAATATAACCCGCAATTAGAAAGAACAAACCAAAAAATGGAAGAATTAAAAAGATAAAAATTAAATAAATAGACTACCAAATAATTAAAAACAAAGCAAGAGAAAACAATAAAACCCAAAGAGATTCCATGAAAGAAGCAAGGGGGAACTTAAAGAAATTGAGGTACACAATAGATAAAACAATACACAAAGGAAGAAAAGAAAATAAATATAAAACAATTAGAACTAGAAAGAAATAAAGAAAGATGTAAGACTAATACAAAAAGAAAACTAAAACATCAAGGGAACTAAAACTGCAAAGTCAAAAGTAGAACCAAAATGAAACTAATGCAAAATGTACAATCAAAAGAGAAAAACAGAGACAAAAAAGAGAACAAACCAAAAAAAAAGAAAAGAAAAGAAATAGAAGGTTTATTCTATAATATTTAGACTAATTAAAACTCAAAGAAATTATAATAGAATTAATAGCTAAAAATAAAATACATAACAAGACTAATACACAAAAAATAAAATTGCGATGCTATGAAAGGAGCAAGGGTAAACCTACTCCTCCAAACTGCCAAGACCAACTATCCTGTGCATGATGATAGGGTATATGTGAGTGGCGTTTGAAATGGTCAAAGTTTTAGGAGGGCGTAGGAGATGTTTTAGGACTAATACATGACACTTGACAAATGTCTTTAAGCTCCGTACTTCACTGTCCTTAGTACCTTTGTCAGGTTCGCACTATATTTATCAGCTACCTACAGGACTGTTACACTTCTTTTCATCCTTATCATCAATCTGTGGTGTATGTGGCTGCCTTATTCACTGTGATACATCTGGCCTTGCTCTCCACAGGTCTGCTCATTCTAATGTTAGCTTCTACCAACTATCCTGTCATTCACTTGTTTGATCACCTATCAATACCATTGTCTTAATCATGCAACCATACCATTCACTACTCTTTGGTTATCTCTGTATTCTTTTGTCTCTGCCCATAATTCTCATTCCTGGAGTTGCATAGTGGTCTACTCTTTAACTCTTGATGACCCCAAATTGCTTTAACATGTCTGCTTCCTTATTTACAGTTTACGGCCTTAAGATATCACTGTACTCTTCTCACAAAACCCTTGAAGCTCTGTCACTTTATTTGTTAATCCAATGTGAAGTGTAACTCCTGTTCTCTATGTTGTACTGTCCATTGTACAGTGCATGAGGCCTTATTAATCTTATCATTGTACCCTGCCTATAACAGCAACCATACTATTACAATGACATCTTCAGGGTTTATTTCATGGTCCTCTTTGATAAATCATGGTGTTAATAACCTGCCTTGATACTCATCCTCAGGAAGGTTCACATGCCTTGCCCACTTACTTATCAAGGGTTCCTTAAGTAGGGTTTTGACAAGGCTCATAAGATGGGAAAAATCCTTTAGCGATTTTCAATATAACTCACAGTCTTCACTAACTCTTGACTGCCCAGTGATCTCTTATAAGAACAGTCCAACAAACCTTGTCATACTCCTTTCTATGTAACCTCAAAGGAGAACAATTTTTATAGCTTATAAACTGTCATCTCTATTGTTCAAGCTGCATGCCCTCATCATAGTTCAACACTTTCATTGTAAACCTTGTTATCACTGTGAAAACCTATCTAACAGTGAGGATCAAGGCCAGTGTCCTTATGAATGATGAATATCTTTTAGGAGACAACTGTCCTCTCTTACTTATTTAATGTTTAAATTCTACTATCATTTCTGTAGCCCTTGAAGATGGTATGATCAATCTCACTGTCATAGTTATGACTCCAAGACTGCCCTCTTAACAACTCCCGTGTCTGTGCATTGTAGACTGTCATTATGCTTGTCATATACTTGTCTGTCATTGACATTGTGAAATATTGTTATGGTGTTCTGACCTCTATTCATCTCACCTATATTCACACTCTTTCTTCCGTATTCAAGATATCTTCTCGATTGTTCAAGAGACTTGCAGCTTGGAATGGTTGTGCTTCAATTCCCTCATGACTTAAGTGCTACCTTCTTTTTAATGGATTTTCCTTTGGAGAGTGATGCCCATTGCTAGCCTTCTCTATGAAGTGCTTAAGCTATGTTAACATCTCCTCCTCAATTACTTTGTACAGTTATTGCTCCGTTAATTGCTCCCACTGTCCTTTATGTTGACTGCCCCTAATTATGGTTGTCCCTGTGTCTCACCGTCACCGTGTTATGACTCTCATTTAACAGATTGGTAACTTTGAAAGCTTCATTTTTGTATTCTCTTGTCAATCACTCCTCATAGCACTGCCAACCATAATATGAAATCTCCCTTTTGATCATATTCCGAACACTTTATCTTCATGGTGCATTTGGTCTCTTGACAGGGTTTGACATTTGATTATTTAGGGGTTTCAATGCTTACCGTGAAAAGATCTTTTAGTGGGGCTCAAGTAAATCATATGAAAATATAATGGTGCTGCCTTTGAAATATTTTCTTCTTATTGTCCTGTTTTCTGATTAGGACAATCTCACTTAGCTTTTCTCACTCAACCATTAATAATGGACTGTCCTCTATAAACGCCTTTACATCACTGTCATCCAAGGATTTCTTTTCTTTTTAATGTGCTTTGTTCTATATAGTGTGCTAGCTATGCATTGTCTTCTCAAGCTTTTAGCTTCTTGAAAGACTATACAATCACGATACCGCTGCTCTTATGACTGTCACTGACTAGTTCATTGCAGACCACATCAAACTCTACCTTGTGACAGTCCCTAACATAGTTTTATTTTCTTGAAAATTCTCATGCCAACAGTGAACGCATTTTCTTGGCTATCATACAAAATTCCTCCCTCATATTGTCACCTAAACCAGTAATCAACATACACAGGTTGAGAGCACTGCCACTTGACTGTAACTTGATCTTCTTCTTTGGCACTTTTCATTGTGCTGCCCTCTGGCATGGTCCCTAATACTTGACAGATCCTAGCATGGTGAGCTCGTCTTGAATTGGATGTGACAGTTCCTTGAAATGACTGTGTTACATATTGACAAGGCTGCGCTCTTCATGTAGTGACTTTCTATCATGAATGTTCTTTTAACTAATTGCTTTTCTTCATTCAGGTTGCCTTTCGAGATAAAGTCACTTTTCATGAGCAACTTCGTTTATTCCATGGAGACTACTGTGGCTAATGACTGTCTATTATCCCTTCTGGACATTTAACACCTTCTATATTGTACATGTTGTTATCCTGAATGATCATTGTCTCTCGTAGTTGACCAGCTTTTTTGTGTGTGCTCATGTAGCTCCATTTTGTGTGAATTATTTTCTGACTTCTAATTGCATTTTCCAATTTTAATGGAAACTCCAATCCGATATTTGAAATTAGAATTTCCCGCAAGAGCTCCATGGGATTTATCTTTACCACTGAAACTCGATACTCAGAAATCTGATCTGGCACAACAATGCGCCCAGCTATTGAGTCTTGAAAGTCAACTGTAATAGCGAATGACTTAACCATAGAGGAAAAATCTTCACAAACATAATGGTCAACACTCTTTTGAAGGTACTGCTGCATTTGAAACCTTTTGTTATTTCTCATTCATATTGAACTTTTACTACATTCTCTGCCTTGAAGTCATTTCCTTCTGCAAAACCTCAATGGATAAAGCGTCTTCTTTGGCTTTACCAGTGCCACTGTGAATGTCCTAGCATTAGGCTTCCTCTTTGGGAGATTTTCTTTAATTCCTTTTGGCTGCTAACTCTATTCTTTGCCAACTTTGACCAATACACCGTCATTTTTATAATGCATCACTGTTCGTCATATACTAAGATCTTCCATTTTATGGTCTCTACAGCTTATAACAAATCTCGTCTTCTCTTTCTTGTTCTCTTCATTTAAAAAATTGCTTTGAAATGGACTCAAGTTTTGCATTAGCAACCCTCAAAGACTCCAGCTCTCTACTACTTAGATCTGATAACTGTTACTACTGTGACTCCAGTTGAACCCGTGTCTCCCCGTGCTGTTTTTCTTAGTATTTCATCATTACTGCTGATTTCAAGTTCTAGTCAACTTGAGATTCCTATCACCATACCTAACAGGTTCCACTGTTCAGAGCTTTGTAGTATTTTCTACTTCCCCTTGCTTGTTTGGAACCCTCAGTAACGATACGACTAAGATGAGGTTTAAGAACTTGCAAGAAAATTTCACCTTCCGCTATATTACCGTTTTTCAAAGACCCATCTAAAGAAAATTGTCACGAATCCCAGGTTCAAGAAGTGTAGAGTCATGGAAAATCTCACAAAAAAAAATGCAGCTTTACACAGTGTATTCAAACTAATAGCAGCAATATGCTTCTCCAATAGTTGGACTAGAAACCCCTAAAGTATGAGGAGATGGTCCTATTGAATGTGACAGTGATTGTGCAGGAGTTGAACAACTACATGAAATCTATGAGCTTTCATAAATGCCTTAAATGGCGGCTGAGAGAAAATGAGAGAAAAAATGCACATGTCTAATAACATGGGTGAAGAGAATACATGTTTGGAATTCTTTTATTGCAAGCAACGTGCCAAAACTGCCCTAAATTCCTGCAACGGGGTGGTATCAAAAGAGCTGTGTGTCTTTCTAAGGCCTCTTTAACGCCAACAAAGTAGTGAAAACCCTGCAACGTGTTCCATTCTCCATTTTGATCTCTGAATCATGAAGAATCCATCGTCCTTGCACTATTTCAGCGCCACCATAGCCATTCCTTCACTGTTCAATGCCAGCAAACATAAAAACCCTAACGATTTGCCTTGCTACGTGGTTACAAACTGAAACCCATTCTCCTTTCTCTTTGGCACCTAGTTTCAGTCAAGATTTCAGTTTTCCATTTTCTTCAACCTTGCACGCTTATATTCTTTGTTAAAACTTTTCAAGTTTCGAAACATGACCTTTTTACACATAAAAAAGTCAACAGTATGATAAGTACAATTTTTTTAGAAGGCGTAATAATTTATTTTTATTAATTGGAGAGTAATGTAATTAAGAAGATATATGGAATCGACGTAACCGAAACACGGAAACCTTTTTGCAATAATATAAATAACCAAAGTTCTAAAAGTATATTGCTGAAAACACCATAATATCTATTTGTAATTCTGTGTGACAGATTTTTTAAAATCTGTAATTGTGCCCAAGTTCCAGCCATTTATCAGCTACATAAAGTACGTCAGTTACAAAAGTTAGCTTAGCTTACACCATGGCAGACAAAATGGAGTGGACAAAATTCAGAATTGACACACCTGGGATAGAATCCATTTTAAATTACAGCTTCAAAAACAAAGATTTATTGAAAGAAGCGCTAGAATCGTATCACCGCCTAGAATTCCTTGGAGATGCAGTATTAGAGTTTTTGATTGCCATTAACGTGTACAAGTCTAGTGAAAGAATAGATAAAGGAACATTTGTTCGCTTGGTCAAGAAAAATGTGGAGAATAGTGTCCTTGCAAGGGCTGCTATAAAACATGGTTTTCACAACTTCCTATTAAATGAGGATCTCAAAAGTAAAGTAAGTTTGGTTATATTGAAACATTTCAAAACTCATTATTCGATCGATATTGTTTTTTAATGATCAATGTGTTTTAACAGGCCAATAAAATCAAGAAAGCTATGGCAGACGAATCTAAATCTGAAAGCGATGTGGAGCGTCCAGCAAAAGTTCTTGCAAATGTTATTGAAGCCATAGCTGGTGCTGTGCATGTCGATAATGACTATTCATTTGATATAGTTTGGAAAGTAAGGAAATATTCACTTTATTTATGTATAGTAAATTTTATCGAAATGCTTCATAGAAGGAAACCTAAATATAAAAACATTTAATGAGATATTCATTATTTTTGTATATTTAAAGGCCACTGTATTGAACTCCTTATATTTACTTATATATTAACACCTCCTGAGTTTTCATAGGTTTTTCAGCCTTTGCTAAATCCATTGCTAAGTCCACAGCCAAAACATCACACAATGGAAGCTCGTGAAAATAAAAGCCATGAACACAATATTGATGTGTCAAGTTCCATCACAAATCCTTCTACGAGCGAAACTGGGGCCATGAAAGAAACACAGAGTTCAAGAAAAAAAGCAGTGTCTAAGGAGTGCAACTGCAATGAAGTGAAAAAGTGTATTGAGAATTCAATCTCTAAACTCAATAAACCTTCATATATGTCTAATGTATTGGATGAGATCGAAGGAAAATTAATGTACAATTTCAAGAGAAGAAATTTGTTGAAAGATTCTTTTTGTCAGCATATAGAGATGGCAATTCTAAATTTCCTCGGACCATGCAAGGCATGCAACGAAGCCATTGAATCAACAGGTCTAAAGTCTCATGAACCAATGGAGTACCTTGGAAATGTGTTCCTAAAGCTAGAAATAACAATTTTTTTGCACCACAGTTATCCTGACTTGCAACAAGGCATGTTGACAACGTTAAGATCTAAAAATATGGACAATGAGAAGCTTGCAAGAATTGCTGTAGTGAAATTGGAAGTTCATAAGCACCTCATCATTCCGAATAAATCCCAGGAAGATAAGGTAACACTTCAAAATATTTGACTCAAGTTTGGAGGATGATTAATCGTTATTTAAGGAAGTTCATATTTGGTGTCACGCAGGTGAAAAAGTTCGTTTCAGACATCGAAGAGAATTGTACCGATGTGAATCCACCCTCAGTTTTATTTCATGTAGTTGAATCAATAGCAGGTGCAATGGTTCTCGACAGCAGTGGTGAGTCACTGCAGAATATCAGCTCTGGTTTGAAGGAAGTTTGGGAGGTATTATGTGAACTGAATTGGCCCTCTTCTACTCGTGTTTCCATCTTTCATCTTTTATTGTACTAAGATTTATATTTTCATACAATTTTTTTAAGATATTAGCGTATATTGACACAGTCTTTCCTCTTCTTTCACTTCAAATACTATATGTTTGGTAGAGATTCAAGATTTTATTAGAGCCATTTGCCACTCCAGAGACAGTGGAGAAGCATCCTGTTTCTGAACTCCAAGAGTTTTGTCAAAAAAGGGGCAATAAAGTTGTGTACAAAGATCATAAGTTCAAAGTGTCAGAAGAGGAAATGATACTTGTGGAAGTATTTATAGACGGTGAGATGGTTGGAAGGGGTGAAAGTAAAAAGAAAGAAGTGGCAAAGAAAATTGCTGCGAGAAGTGCTCTTGAGCAGAAACATAAATTCGAGGAAATAGAGAAGAAACGTAAAACCGAGGAAATAGAGCAGAAACGTAAAATCGAGGAAATAGAAAGTGAACTGAAGCGTACAAGGATGAAAAGTGAATAACAAAATTTGTAAGGAATCAGGAGCGTTGAATTCTTTTCTGTCGCTTTCTTCACGTCTAGATCACTAGAAACCTATCTTACTGTGAATCAGATGTATTTCACGTCCAGGGACATGGTTTTCCAAAAAACATTTTGACAATTATGTTCTTCATTATTTATTAAGTTAACAAGAACAAATTAAGGCTGTGCCTAGTTTATGTTTTTATCTTCTTAGAGACACTTTTTTAACCTGTGATTATTAGTTAGAATGTTTTAATCATAATTATATAAATTCTGTTTTAGAGGTTTTTAGTTTGAATTTATCTTGTTCAAATAATAATAATTTTAATGATCTTTTTTTATAAATGATGATTGCATTGGTTTTTATACATTCAAACAATAGTTCTATCCATAAACGAGTGGTAGAAGGCACATTTCCAAGATCCAAGCAAAGCCAAGTTCATAATAAAAGACAAGAAAATAGTCCTCTTCTTTTAATCTTCATTTATAAGGATCCATTAATTTTAAAATATCTCTCTATCTAAAAATAATGTGGAAATGACTCTTATATAATTGAAATTTATCTTGTGATAGTATCAAATCACTTTGGTTAGGGTTGTCATCAATCAATCATCTTAAATTTCTAAGGATCTTACTAACAATTTGACTCTTCCCATTCATTTGAGTATGATATGTAGAGCTAAAATTTAAATCAATGCCTATATTTTTTTGAAGTGTCCTCTAAAATCTTCTATAATCTTAGTGTCACAATATAAAACTATACTTTTAAGTAAAAATTCAATCTAACAACCCCCGTGAAATTTTTTTCTTTACCATGTGTGGCATTATTTTCCATTTTGAAAGATATGTAGTAATCATGAAAATCTATCAACAAGAAAAAAATATAATCCTTACCTTGTTGTGTTCTTGGTATTCCAAGAAAAATATCAATGCTTATAAGATTCCATAGTTTCTACAATATTGGTAGTAATCAACATAGCCTAGTATTTTGACTCTCTCCTTTATTCTACAAAAATAATTGACATATTTACATATTTATCTTTATTTCTATCATCATCCTTAACCAATCATATCTATCATTGAGTTTCACTATGGTCTTATCAATACCAAAATGTCTAGCTAAAACAACACAATTTTTTTCTCATTAAATTTTATCTCATTCATGGACTTGGAATTTTCCTTTGAATAACAACCTATCCTATATGAAAGAATCCATTCATATTATCGTATCCATACTAGTAGGCTCCATATATCATGTCCATGCATGCTCAAAGTTTGAATTATATTTGTATAACTCCTTCATATAATCAAATCAAGCTAGTTCATCTCTCATTTTAGTAAAAAAAACACTTCTCTCCTACTAAATGAACATAATAGTTTGTTCAAATGCACACATTTATTCTTGAGGAAAAAAAATATGCTCTTATAATAATTCAACCCACATCATGTGTCACTAGTTAACCTTGGTTTGACTATTAATAAATTACAAAGAATGATGATCTATATAAATAAAACATTCCTTAAGAGGAAAGTAGTGTTACAAATTATTTAAGGTTTCAATATGGAATAGAAATATTGATAAAAATCATAATACATGTTTTTGGCATAATTAATATTTCAAATTAAATATGCAATATGTTTTCCCTCTTGAATAAGGACAACTTTGCTTGTTGTCCCACCAGAAACACCTTTGTAAGACTAGGCAACTCTAATATGTTTTCCTTATTTCCTTAGTGAAAAACTTCTTTAGGGTCTCAAAACTCTTATTAGTTTTTGTTCTCAACTCAAACTCCTTTTATCTCACCTTATAGTTTTGATTATTGGTTCGTGTATCCTACTAAAATTTTGAGTAAACAAATACTAAAAGCAACTTAAAAAATGGAAACTCCAAACCTCATGCACACTCTTAGGTATAACCCATTATCTTATAGTTTGTACCTTTTGTGATCCATTTGTAACCCTTGATATGAGATAACCTATCCCAAATAAACAAATAAATCCTTCATAAAATTTTAGTTTTTTGTGTTTACTAACAAATTCTCCTCCTTGAGACTTTGCAATCTTGGGATTAAGGTGTCTCAACTGTTTAGTCTTACCATTAATCAGTTGATTACTTGGTGTATATTAAATTATCCTAATATATTAATCTTTCTATGTTTACATTCACTCTATGGGTCCTATTGTTGAGATGGCCTCCTACATGATAGATGATGACATATGACAAGATCCTAATTTTTTTAGGAAGTTGGTGTCCACCCTAGGAGGTCTTACTTTTTAAGAGGATGATGCCAGAGATTTACACATTGGTGATAAAAATATTTTGTAAAATTCCTATACCTACTTGAGAGACTTTGTTAGTTATTTTTTATATAAGAATTGAAGAAGAATATTTCTTTTAGTATTATCTTCTTTACTTGCCCAAGATATAGATAAGATATTGAGTTGATATGGAGAAGATATTTTCCTTGAAGATAGATGCCCATGATAAGGCTAAGACCATTTTTGGATTAAAAGGTTCAATTAAAGCTTTTTTTTAAGATTTTATAAATATTGGATTGATTGAAGATTGAAGATGATTTTTAATGTAGGAGCATCCCATGTTGTAAAGCAATCTTGTGTCAACTAAAAATAGTTATTTTATTACATTGTATATAGTAGTAGTTTAAGTAGCTCATTCAACATTTTACCACATCGTCATTTCTCAACTCACGGAGTAGGATATAACAGCTACACATCAACATATATCACATATCCAAATTTAACACCATTTGCAGTTGTCTGTTGAAAGTTGTCACTCTAAAAAATTCACCGTGTTTACGAATCAAAGCATTTGTGGCCAACCTGGTCTAGATTTCTTAGTGTGGACCTATTCTAGATTGTACATAGTTATATAGAATATCGTTAAAGCATTGTGGGATCATTTGACCTATCCTAAAGATTCATAAGTTATATCATTGCGTATAGAGTTTATTCTTCTTATTTTAAGGTAGATATTCATGTATAAGCATTCATTAGGTTATTAACCCTTATGCCCAATGTAGACCTATATTGGAGCTTGAGGAGCATATTTATAAACATTATAATTCATTGTATATGATCAGTAGATTAGTAGCTTTAGGATAAGACTCAAATTCAATATATTTTCACATAAACCCTTCGAGGGCATGTAGTAAGGCCTATTGGCTAGTTGTATTGTTGAAGCCTTGGTGGTAAGGCATATGAGCCCTAGATACTCACCCTTGTGGCTAATGTTGCATGTAAGAATTCCATATTAGTGAATATTCATGTTCACATATCAATTTTTGTGTTGTTTCCATTGTGTTGACTCATTATTGCATGGTTTGGATTGTTCCTTTTGGAACTCTCCTATCATGACCTCACCAAGTCCTATGAAAGTGAGGTTAGATTCATGAAGGCTTTCTTTGAGGTGAAAAAATCACCAAACTATGGCACTCTACATTCTTTTTCAATCAATCCTTGATTTGAGGTAGTTGAAACCATTGTAGTTAGATCGTCGAATTGAGTCACTTTTACTGATTTTAGGGGAGAGATGCCAACAAGGAGAGCACTTGCTATGGAAAATATTGCTAGAAAAATGGATGAAATTTTAGAAATGATGCGCAAGATGTGAGTTTATTTGTATTTTGTTAAGGAAGATCAAAGGTGAGGCCTCAACCCTAAGTAGAATGATGAATATGATGATGAAGCATAACATGCAAATCAAATTGCAAAAGCCCTAGATGATGATGAAGAAGAATCAAATCGAGTAAAAATTTTAAAAGAAATTTTGAAGATTGGTAAGTGACCTAGAGTTGAAAGTCAAAATTACACGGGAAATTTGAATCTTAAAGAGTTGATTGATTGGATAAATGAGATGGAAGAATAATTCAAATATGAAGAAATTGAAGATCTAGAAAGAGTCCCAGATTTGCAAAAAAATAAATTGAAATGTGATGCTGCATTATACTAGAAAGAAGTTCAGCTAGACCAAAATAGAAGAGGCAAAGAAGGAATTATCAATTGGGACAAAATGGTGAAAAAGTTAAACAATCAATTCATACAAATTGATTATGAGCTATTAAAGAGATTCAAAAACTGAGATAGAAAGAAAAAAGTGTAAAAGAGTATACTAAAGAATTCTACAAGAGGATAATTAGAATCGGTCATAGTGAAGAAGAAAAAGAGAAGGTTGTCAGATATATCAATAGATTGAGATCAAATATTCAAGAAGAGTTGAGCTTGGTTAAGATGAAACCCATTGAAGAAGCATACTAGTTTGCATTAAATTTATAAGAGAAGCTAAAAAAGAAGTCTAAACATAGGTAGAGAAGCACAAGAGGAATATTTTAGAAGAGTGGAACCCAGTCTGGAGAAAGGATAACATATGTGAAGTAGAAAAAAGATCCAAAACCCTATCGAAGTGAAGAAAAGGATGCTAAACCATACTACAGAGGAAGCCATAATTCTTACCATAATGATGGATACTAGAGAGATGAAGAAAGATGTAAGGGAAAACCATTCAAAGGACCCTAAGTGTGGAGGTGAAGGATATATAGCATTTGAGTGTCATCATGGAAGTATTTGAAAGAAACCTGAGCATATTGGAAGAGAAGCTTTTGTGGATGAAAAACATGTTGGATCCTCTAATTCATATGGAAAACTAGAGAAAGGTGAATCATTGGTGATGAGAAGAGCTTTGATGCATGAGGAAGTAACTAAAGAACCAATGCAAAGGAAAAGTCTATTCAGAACTAGATGTAAGTCTGTAGGAAAGGTATGTAATCATTGATAGTAGTGGTATTGATAATCTAGTTTTAGAGGAGATGGTGACCATGTTGAATTTGAAGAGACTGACAAACCCCAACCCTCATAGGATAGCATGGATTCAAGATGATCATAAGATACTAGTGAATGAACAATGTTTGGTGAAATTTCATATTGGATTATATAGGGATGAAGTATTGTGTGATATTATGCCTATGGATGCATGTCATTTACAATTAGGGAGAACATGACAACATGATTAGAAATAAATTCATTATAGAAGAAGAAATACATATACTATGGCATCCAATGGAAAGAGAATTAAATTGATACCTTTGCAAGAAGAGGAGAGGAATAAATTTTGTGGCACTACTAAACTATATTTGGTAGATGGAAGGAAATTTATAGATGGATTGAGTCACACGAACATGTTTTTTGCATTGATTTTCGTGTCACCAAAAAATGTATAGTTGGACATTTTTACACTCACTTGTGTCTCCCTCATGGACTTTGGATTGATTCTTCCTAGAATTAATGTTGCAATGTGGCCAACACATTTACATTAGATCTTAGACCCTTGAGAAACATTAAGAATTCTAGGATGTCTCAAGTAAAAGTGTTGTGAAGTGTTGTAACCAACTTTCACACTTTTCTAGGACCCTTTTATTATAATTCACTTAAATGACCTCGTTTTACCACTTACAAAGTCTTATTTCAAAGTGTCTTAAAGATTTGAAACAAACTCATGCTTTTCTAGACATGTCATCACTAAATTAACCCTTTCTTATGTTTAAATGTCCCCTTAATGCACTTTTCGGCCCTAATTAAGTGTATTTTTTAGAATATTCTCATTAAACCAAGTTATTAAATACACTTTAATCCTCAACACCTAGTAAAATTGCCCTGGTGGGACCAATTCACTAGCTTGGGAAACTTATTCCCACTGGGCACAATTATCAAAAATAATTTTGATTTTCTAGCAGGATTTTATTCTCTTAACCTTGAGGTCGGTGAGTGATGTGTTATTTTTGAGAAATATTGAAAAATAAACTATAAATAAAGGGGTTTCCCCTCATTTTACATCTCCTACAATCTTCTAATTATCAATTCATTATTCTAGCAATTCATTCATTTACTTAATCATTCTCAAGAATTCTAAGCATCATCAAGCATCCATTAGAGCATCTTGATACATATCTTTAGATTTTCAACATCAAGGGTTTGGTGAGTTTGTGACATTGCATGTTGTTCATTCATCATTCTATTTCTATTTCATTTCATTTTCTAGGGTTTGATTACTAGGTTGGGGTTTGACCAAGGCAAACCCCTATTCTCTAACCCTCAACCCTTTTCCCCCTCTTTGCATGTGTGTTTGTAGATCTTGTATGCTGATTTTTCAAAGAGTAAGGTATTAAAAAGTGGTCAACAATCCATCAAAGTCATTCAAGTCAAAAAATCCCTAATTCAACCTTGGAGACCTATTTCAACTCATTTTCTCTAGAATCTGAATTGGACACCTGTTAGGAAGGGAAGTGCAAATCGAACGAAGGCTACAGATTCTTGTCCAAAATTTCTTGAGATTCCCACATCGACTAAGCCGCCATCTGTGGTGAATTAGTCCCAGTGCCAGGCCAGAAAAGTGATTTTTACATTTCTGAATACCCATTTGGCAGAAACTTGTTCCAACAAAATCTCCTTGAAACAAGACTAAGTTGCTCAGGTTGGTGTAAATGTCCTAGTGGGCTTCAATAGCAAAAACTGTAGAATTCCAGAGCCTCTCTACATCACATTTCTATTTCTAGGTGCACCTCTCCATCTTGTTTATTTTTGTTATTGTTTACTTGCATTCTAGGGTCATTTTGCATACATCACTGTGTTTTCAAACAACTTGCATTTCATAGGTTTTTCATTAATATTTATTATCTTAAATCATTTCTTTGCATTTAGACATATTTCCATCATACTAGCATTATTATTTAGCGAACCTCTATGTTTTATGTGATACCTTTCTCCTTTTAGGTGAAAAACCCTAGAAGTGTAAGAGAGAAGCCCCTACAAGAAAATTTGGTACATTTTGGTGAAATAGACTTTTGAACATTTTACTTCTGGTTTTAAGTGCATTTGCATCGTAGAGACAACTTGTATCAACATTGCATTAGGTTTTGCATTGTTTAATTTGCATCCTAGGGTTTTAAAAATTACATTAGTTAAAAGCTTATATAGCTTGCATTTTTGCATTAAATTTCATTGAAAATTCCAAATATTCTACATTTCCATA
This sequence comes from Sequoia sempervirens, assembly GCA_007258455.2. NCBI lineage: Eukaryota > Viridiplantae > Streptophyta > Pinopsida > Cupressales > Cupressaceae > Sequoia > Sequoia sempervirens. The sequence goes on from VDFB02328634.1 coordinate 17,490, forward strand.
CTATAGCTGCATCTAACCATCTGAAAAATATAAAAATTCATTTAATTCTTTTGAGAAATCTCAAAAAGAATCACTACAAGGACTAATTCGCCACATTGGGCGACTTAGTCCTCCTGCACATTTTGCACTATAATTTCTAGAATTTTTTGAACGTTTTTGCATTTCTGGTTTTTGTTATTGCATTGCTATTACAGTTTCTAGAATTTCAGTTATTATCATTTTATTTCTCTTTGTTTACATTTCATTTGCATCCACCCACATTTAGAAACTTGCGCAGGCATTTGGTATGTATTGCACAATACTGCTGGTGGGGAGCCGAAGCTCCGAAACTCCATGCGCTATCCCATGATAATGCCCCACTCATTTATGCATCACCGTTCTCACCTCCACTCCCGTATTTACGGCTACTACACTGAATGGATCTATTTATTAGGTTTTCCTTTGGCAACATACAAATTACAAAACCGGCACATTTCGCTGAAAAGGTAAATTGCTTCCATTCATGAGGGGCTTAACATCTCCAACGACTACTTCACTCTTGAAAGCTTGTTCGTTCGCTACTACTCGAAAAATCATCGCATGCTTGAATGTGATGAAGGCCTAAACATTATGAAACAAATTGTTGAGATATACCACAAGCATGTTCCTTCCACCTCTAGTACATCTCAACTAGCAAACACTATGGTTAGTCAAGGAGGACTTAACACTCCTCTTCCTTCAACAGTAGCATCCATACCTACCTATACCACTCTAAATGCAGCGGGTTAAAAATAGCTGATTTAATAACTGTTCTACGCGTTCTTGAATTCTTATGTGGCATCACGTAACCTGTCCTCTTTGCCTTTATCCTGCAAAGATACGCCGCCTTTTCACACTACATACGCTCCATCCACCCGCTTTCCGCTGCCGCTTACCGCTTCTGCACGGCCTCTCATAGCACAGCGCCAAACTATCTCCTCCATGCAAAAGAAAATATCAACCATAAACCAAACCTAGAATGGACCACCCACCTATTATGTTCGAGGCAGCCCACTATCTCTAGAAATATTATGAACACAGATGCCACAAGGAATAGAAATTCCTATATTTGAAAAATATGGAGGGAAGGGAGATCCTTCTAACCATGTTAATGCTTACACCGCCCTATGTAGTGACTTTGTCCTTGACGATAAACTGTTAAGCCAAACTATTTCCTAGGAATTTAAAAGACATTGCCTTAGAATGGTTTTCATCCTTACCAAACAATTCAATTCATTCATTCAATGAACTAATTGATGCATTTATAAATCATTTCCAATTGCATATGACTCCAAAGAAGACCGTGGCCGATATGATGAGATGAAAACAACGTGAAGAAGAAAAGATAACTGACTTTATGTCACAATATCAATCTCTTTACTATCAAATTGATGTCATGATTCCTAATCCACATCTTCAAAAGATGTTTATAGAAAACTTGAAAACTAAACTGCAGGAAAAACTCACCAAAGATGTTTATAGATGAATGCCAATCGATATTCTTTTATGCTTAAACTTTAGGATTTGATGCCTTGTTTTTTCCCTTGGTTTGAGTCCGACATCTATATTCTTTTAGGTTTTATGTGAATACTATGTTGAGGTGCAATTTTGATAATATGCGCCTTCCTTTGTTAAACAACCAAATTTTATAAGCTAATGGTTAGAATTTGATTTCTAAACAATATATTTAGGTGGCTATCAATTTACATTTATATGGTCATGATTTTTGAAGGGTGTGAATTAAAAGCCCGATTCATCCTCAAATAGATTTCTTTAAAATCCTTATTGAATTGGTATGGTGTGCTTCAATTTTTGTTTTACTTTTGAGATTTACCAAAATCTATATCTCATGGTTTTTATTTTTTTGTATTAAATGGATTTCTATGATATTCAACTTCCAACTGTAATGTATGTTGGGTTTTCTTCTGCCAAATGACAACACTTTGTGTATCGACCCTTGTTGCCATGCTTGGAAATCAAATTTTGCATGGGCTGCAAATCACCAGGACTTATGTGATTATTTTGGTTGAAATTGTGCAATAGGCACATGATTTGGCTAGAATTTTATTTGGTGATGATTCTTGTTATACGCATGGTATATATATGTGTGTGTGTGTGTATGTATGTATGTATGTATGTATAAATATATATTATGAGATGAGTTAGAGATTATTTTATTTTGAAATCAATGTTTTTTTTGTTAGAAAAATAAATTGGATTATTACATAAGAAAATAATTTAATTCAATTTAATTAGGAAAGTGAAAGGATTTATTGGAATGAATAATATAAACTCTTGTAAAAATTTATTTCTTTTAAATCATTTAACAAATGAATGTTATTCCAAGTTAATCTTATACTTTCCAGGGTTATTGTGTTCTTGTTTAATTATGCGATTGTTTTACAAAATTAATGTGATTAATCCACCAAGTAGATAAGTGACTTGCATACACATCTATAGGTAATTAAGATAATTGATTAAATATAGGAAATTAAATTACTTTTTTAAATTATAGGTTGTGGATTATTTTAAGTATAAGTGCCATTATGGTTGTTGCATTATTGATTCATGTTATTTTTAGGTGAAATATATGGAAATAAGGCATCTGTGGTTGTAGTGCTAGATTGTTATATGCATTAAATAAGGTGTTTGTGTAGTGAAATCAATGTGATTTTTAGTTATTATTTAATATGGGAGTAATTTGTGCGAGGTTGTTGTTGTAGGCTTCTAGAGATTAGAGGGGATTATGGTCGTACTTGCAAGAATTTTTATGGGGGTTGGGGATCAGGTGGGGCTACCAAGACAACCTAGAATGGGAGCCAAGGTCTAGGTAGATTCGCCTAGACATCCCATATCAATACATGAGTGTTTGCATGAGTTTCATTTCATTTCACATGGCAATGGTTGGTGTTTTTTGAGATTGTGTACAAAAGGGTCTCTAACATTGCACTATTGAATTATTATTATGGTTGTGATTTGTGAGCAAGAGGGTCCATGGATTGCTCTGGAAATGTGTTTCTTGTGGTTTCATTTAGTGTGCAAGATGGATTTACCCTATTTTTTGAATTCGGTCTTCTAGTTGCAAGTAGGGGGAGTGGCTCTTAATGGGGGCTGAATCCTAATGTGGTGAACTTGACAACCCATTGGAGAGTTATTTAATTTAGTGATAATGTAACAAATGAACTAGACATATGGTTAAATTCACATAAAAAGATAATTGATGTCCTCGCCCTTGTCGTAGTGCTCATTTAGGCTAAGGCTTGGGTGAGAAGGCCTAGTTGGCAATGTCAACTTCCCTGTCCTCATTAAAGGGTTTTTGGCTTTGCATGTGTCACCCTATGGGGATGGGTCCTAGTGAGAGGAATGTCACACAACCATAGATGGGGGCCATGTCCTAGTGAGAGGAATGTCAGACAACCCATGCCACTACCATGCGATGACACTCTTCCCTATTGTAGTCTAGGATTCCCTTGACTTGTATTTTTCCCCTTGTTTGTGTGCCTATGGAAGTAGTGTCATTATTATGTGATGATTTGTGTACCTTGTATGATGGATTCATGTTAGTCCTTGTCTTCTTGACTTCTTGTGTAGTTGATCTTTATTGTCATCTCCTAGCACGTGGGATGGACCTTAGGGTTTCACATGATCAGGTGGAACATGCTATGCACTCCATTGGGTTACCAACTGATGTTTGTGAGCATGGATGTTGCATCTTATGCAAAGATTCTAGATTTTGTACCACACTTGTGATAGAAATGATGTTATGTAATGTAATCATTTTAGTTGTATCCTATCTTACATATTTTATGTATTCTTCTTGTAATTATAAGGAAAGCTATGATGTAATCTTGTGACAATGTATTGATGAACCCTTATGTAAGATAAATTGATCATGTACTAATTTTCTCATTCTATATGATCTTCAATGGTGTTGTATCTATGGAAATGTATACATTTAATATATTTAATGTAGTGGATTTTCTTAAACTCTTGTTGTTAGTTATTTTATGATGTATGTTTAGATTGGATAATTGATATGTTTGTAATGTAGTAATATTACCCTAAAGGACATAATGAGAGCATATGTACATGTAGTTTATATTCTATGTAATTGACAATATGATCTATATGTTGATTCTCTTTTAAAAAAAAATGTTGTGTCATAATTATTTGTTAGATGTGTTGTCCTTTGGGGTTTCTTGGTAGGGCGTTACACTTGGTATCAAAGCCAAGTTCTAACACTGGGTACTCTAGGTTAATTGAGCCCATTATGTTGTCTTAGTGCTTAGATTCTTGAGCTTATGTTTTCCCCCTTCTGTCATCCTTGCCTAATATTTATGTCCTATCTTTTTGTGTTGGTGTGTAGCAAGATTCCTAGGGCTCGAGGTAGAGGTTGAGGTAGAAGTCATGGTGGTGGCCGTAGGGCTAACTTAAAGGGCACTTTGTCTCAGAGTTGCCATGAGTTTGAACGTGAGGAACAACATGGTTCTTAGAATAACCTGGAAGGTAGAGGTTAGAATCTGGGTCAATTGAGGTTAGAGGGAGTGTAGCTGTTTCAATTGATGGAGGATTTTCTTGGCTGCTTAGGCCTTGGGTAAGAAGAGGAGTAGTGGTTGGTTAGGGAGAGAGAGATCACCTAGGAGGAGAGACATAGCAGCGAAGTAGGGTGCGATTGTAGTAGGTCACATGAGAGACCTTTTGAGGGCATGTCCTCCCACTTCTGTTGGTTCAGGTGGATGATTGGAGGTAGAGACTTGGCTGATTGATTTGCATAGGTGTTTTGCTATGCATCCTTATGGTAGTAAAACTAAGGCTAGGTGCACCATCATGCATCTCAAAGGTTTTTCATCTACATGGTGGCTATTAGAGGAGAATAAAATGCACATAGACATCGGTTCAGTGACTTGGGAGTTATTCATAGAGAGGTTTAGAGCCCATTTCCTGTCAGAACACTAGAGATAGTGTCATTCTGACGAGTTCCACGAGCTGAGATAGACGGCCATGTCTGTGGAATAATATGAGCCTAGTTTTATGAGCTTAAGCAATAAGTAGGAATTAGTGATGACAAGGCTATGTTGGTGCAACATTTAATTAGGCATTTGACTGCCTATTTCTGTGGAGTAGTCTGTGTCTTCAAGCCGAAGACCATGAAAGTGACAGTAGAGAAAGCTTGGCTGGTAGAGGAGAATGTAGCAATGGCTCTAGGAGGCCATACAACTATACAGATTAGTAGCGCACCTCCAACTAGTATTGGGTCTCAAGTTGGTTAGTCTCAGGTTGCAGGTTCCTCTAAGGGCCATCAAGCACAATGTTCCCAACCAAAACCTGAGAACTCTTAGTCTCAACAAGGTAGTGGCTCTTAGTATAGGAAAAATTAGAATTTGTAGTGAGCCAGGCAGTATCATCACGGCTAGCCTGCTCAGAACAGTTAGTCTACAGGTAGTTTCTAGTAGTCTAGTACACCCTCAGGTGGTTGGGGACATAGCAGAGGTACAAGATGTTTTTCTTGCTGTGGCCACATAGCTAGACAATGTCCTTAGAAGAACACAACTAGATTCAATCAAAAGGAAGAAAAACATAAAATAAACTAAAGAATACATGAAAAAAAGAAACATGAAACATAACACTATTCAAAAAAGCTAAATTAAAAACTAGAATAAACTAGTGCAAAGAAGAGAGAAAGCAAAGAGACAGAGAGAAACAACATAATTAATGTTAAAATAAGTACAATATAACTCGCAATTAGAAAGAACAAACCAAAAAATGGAAGAATTAAAAAGATAAAAATTAAATAAATAGACTACCAAATAATTAAAAACAAAGCAAGAGAAAACAATAAAACCCAAAGAGATTCCATGAAAGAAGCAAGGGGGAACTTAAAGACATTGAGGTACACAATAGATAAAACAATACACAAAGGAAGAAAAGAAAATAAATATAAAACAATTAGAACTAGAAAGAAATAAAGAAAGATGTAAGACTAATACAAAAAGAAAACTAAAACATCAAGGGAACTAAAACTACAAAGTCAAAAGTAGAACCAAAATGAAACTAATGCAAAATGTACAATCAAAAGAGAAAAACAAAGACAAAAAAGAGAACAAACCAAAAAAACAAAAAAAAAAAAGGAAATAGAAGGTTTATTCTATAATACTTACACTAATTAAAACTCAAAGAAATTATAATAGAATTAATAGCTAAAAATAAAATACATAACAAGACTAATACACAAAAAGATAAAATTGCGATGCTATGAAAGAAGGGTAAACCTACTCCTCCAAACTGCCAAGACCAACCATCCTGTGCATGATGATAGGGTATATGTGAGTGGCGTTTGAAATGGTCAAAGTTTTCGGAGGGCGTAGGAGATGTTTTAGGACTAATACATGACACTTGACAAATGTCTTTAAGCTCCGTACTTCACTGTCCTTAGTACCTTTGTCAGGTTCGCACTATATTTATCAGCTACCTACAGGACTGTTACACTTCTTTTCATCCTTATCATCAATCTGTGGTGTATGTGGCTGCCTTATTGACTGTGATACATCTGGCCTTGCTCTCCACAGGTCTGCTCATTCTAATGTTAGCTTCTACCAACTATCCTGTCATTCACTTGTTTGATCACCTATCAATACCATTGTCTTAATCATGCAACCATACCATTCACTACTCTTTGGTTATCTCTGTATTCTTTTGTCTCTGCCCATAATTCTCATTCCTGGAGTTGCATAGTGGTCTACTCTTTAACTCTTGATGACCCCAAATTGCTTTAACATGTCTGCTTCCTTATTTACAGTTTACGGCCTTAAGATATCACTGTACTCTTCTCACAAAACCCTTGAAGCTCTGTCACTTTATTTGTTAATCCAATGTGAAGTGTAACTCCTGTTCTCTATGTTGTACTGTCCATTGTAAAGTGCATGAGGCCTTATTAATCTTATCATTGTACCCTGCCTATAACAGCAACCATACTATTACAATGACATCTTCAGGGTTTATTTCATGGTCCTCTTTGATAAATCATGGTGTTAATAACCTTCCTTGATAGTCATCCTCAGGAAGGTTCACATCCCTTGCCCACATACTTATCAAGGGTTCCTTAAGTAGGGTTTTGACAAGGCTCATAAGATGGGAAAAATCCTTTAGCGATTTTCAATATAACTCACAGTCTTCACTAACTCTTGACTGCCCAGTGATCTCTTATAAGAACAGTCCAACAAACCTTGTCATACTCCTTTCTATGTAACCTCAAAGGAGAACATTTTTTATAGCTTATAAACTGTCATCTCTATTGTTCAAGCTGCATGCCCTCATCATAGTTCAACACTTTCATTGTAAACCTTGTTATCACAGTGAAAACCTATCTAACAGTGAGGAGCAAGGCCAGTGTCCTTATGAATGATGAATATCTTTTAGGAGACAACTGTCCTCTCTTACTTATTTAATGTTTAAATTCTACTATCATTTCTGAAGCCCTTGAAGATGGTATGATCAATCTCACTGTCATAGTTATGACTCCAAGACTGCCCTCTTAACAACTCCCGTGTCTGTGCATTGTAGACTGTCATTATGCTTGTCATATACTTGTCTGTCATTGACATTGTGACATATTGTTATGGTATTCTGACCTCTATTCATCTCACCTATATTCACACTCTTTCTTCAGTAATCAAGATATCCTCTCGATTGTTCAAGAGACTTGCAGCTTGGAATGGCTGTGCTTCAATTCCCTCATGACTTAAGTGCTACCTTCTCTTTAATGGATTTTCCTTTGGAGAGTGATGCCCATTGCTAGCCTTCTCTATGAAGTGCTTAAGCTATGTTAACATCTCCTCCTCAATTACTTTGTACAGTGATTGCTCCGTTAATTGCTCCCACTGTCCTTTATGTTGACTGCCCCTAATTATGGTTGTCCCTGTGTCTCACCGTCACTGTGTTATGACTCTCATTTAACAGATTGGTAACTTTGAAAGCTTCATTTTTGTATTCTCTTATCAATCACTCCTCATAGCACTGCCAACCATAATATGAAATCTCCCTTTTGATCATATTCCGAACACTTTATCTTCATGGTGCATTTGGTCTCTTGACAGGGTTTGACATTTGATTATTTAGGGGTTTCAATGCTTACCGTGAAAAGATCTTTTAGTGGGGCTCAAGTAAATCATATGAAAATATAATGGTGCTGCCTTTCAAATCTTTTCTTCTTATTGTCCTGTTTTCTGATTAGGACAATCTCACTTAGCTTTTCTCACTCAACCATTAATAATGGACAGTCCTCTATAAACGCCTTTACATCACTGTCATCCAAGGATTGCTTTTCTTTTTAATGTGCTTTGTTCTTTATAGTGTGCTAGCTATGCATTGTCTTCTCAAGCTTTTAGCTTCTTGAAAGACTATACAATCACGATACCGCTGCTCTTATGACTGTCACTGACTAGTTCATTGCAGACCACATCAAACTCTACCTTGTGACAGTCCCTAACATAGTTTTATTTTCTTGAAAATTGTCATACCAACAGTGAACGCCATTTCTTGGCTATCATACAATATTCCTCCCTCATATTGTCATCTAAACCAGTAATCAACATACACAGGTTGAGAGCACTGCCACTTGACTGTAACTTGATCTTCTTCTTTGGCACTTTTCATTGTGCTGCCCTCTGGCATGGTCCCTGATACTTGACAGATCCTAGCATGGTGAACTCTTGTCTTGAATTGGATGTGACAGTTCCTTGAAATGACTGTGTTACATATTGACAAGGCTGCACTCTTCATGTAGTGACTTTCTATCATGAATGTTCTTTTAACTAATTGCTTTTCTTCATTCAGGTTGCCTTTCGAGATAAAGTCACTTTTCATGAGCAACTTCGTTTATTCCATGGAGACTACTGTGGCTAATGACTGTCTATTATCCCTTCTGGACATTTACCTTCTTCTATATTGTACATGTTGTTATCCTGAATGATCATTGTCTCTCGTAGTTAACCAGCTTTTTTGTGTGTGCTCATGTAGCTGCATTTTGTGTGAATTATTTTCTGACTTCTAATTGCATTTTCCAATTTTAATGGAAACTCCAATCCGATATTTGAAAGTAGAATTTCCCGCAACAGCTCCATGGGATTTATCTTTACTACTGCAACTTGATACTCAAAAATGTGATCTGGCACAACAATGCCCCCAGCTATTGGGTCTTGAAAGTCAACTGTAATAGCAAATGACTTAATCATAGAGGAAAAATCTTCACAAGCATAGTGGTCAACACTATTTTGAAGGTACTGCTGCATTTGAAACCTTTTGTTATTTCTCATTCATATTGACCTTTTACTACATTCTCTGCCTTGAAGTCATTGCCTTCTGCAAAACCTCAATGGATAAAGCGTCTTCTTTGGCTTTACCAGTGCCACTGTGAATGTCCTAGCATTAGGCTTCCTCTTTGGGAGATTTTCTTTAATTCGTTTTGGCTGCTAACTCTATTCTTTGCCAACTTTGACCAATACACCGTCATTTTTATAATGCATCACTGTTCATCATATACTAAGATCTTCCATTTTATGGTCTCTACAGCTTATAACAAATCTCGTCTTCTCTTTCTTGTTCTCTTCATTTAAAAAATTGCTTTGAAATGGACTCAAGTTTTGCATTAGCAACCCTCAAAGACTCCAGCTCTCTACTACTTAGATCTGATAACTGTTACTACTGTGACTCCAGTTGAACCCATGTCTCCCCGTGCTGTTTTTCTTAGTATTTCATCATTATTGCTGATTTCAAGTTCTAGTCAACTTGAGATTCCTATCACCATACCTAACAGGTTCCACTGTTCAGAGCTTTGTAATATTTTCTACTTCCCCTTGCTTGTTTGGAACCCTCAGTAACGATACAACTAAGATGAGGTTTAAGAACTTGCAAGAAAATTTCACCTTCCGCTATATTACCATTTTTCAAAGACCCATCTAAAGAAAATTGTCACGAATCCCAGGTTCAAGAAGTGTAGAGTCATGGAAAATCTCACAAAAAGAATGCAGCTTTAAACAGTGTATTCAAACTAATAGCAGCAATATGCTTCTCCAATAGTTGGACTAGAAACCCCTAAAGTATGAGGAGATGGTCCTATTGAATGTGACAGTGATTGTGCAGGAGTTGAACAACTACATGAAATCTATGAGCTTTCATAAATGCCTTAAATGGCGGCTGAGAGAAAATGAGAGAAAAAATACACATGTCTAATAACATGGGTGAAGAGAATACATGTTTGGAATTCTTTTATTGCAAGCAACGTGCCAAAACTGCCCTAAATTCCTGCAACGGGGTGGTATCAAAAGAGCTGTGTGTCTTTCTAAGGCCTCTTTAACGCCAACAAAGTAGTGAAAACCCTGCAACGTGTTCCATTCTCCATTTTGATCTCTGAATCATGAAGAATCCATCGTCCTTGGACTATTTCAGCGCCACCATAGCCATTCCTTCAATGTTCAATGCCAGCAAACATAAAAACCCTAACGATTTGCCTTGCTACGTGGTTACAAACTGAAACCCATTCTCCTTTCTCTTTGGCACCTAGTTTCAGTCAAGATTTCAGTTTTCCATTTTCTTCAACCTTGCACGCTTATATTCTTTGTTAAAACTTTTCAAGTTTCAAAACATGACCTTTTTACACATAAAAAAGTCAACAGTATGATAAGTACAAGTTTTTTAGAAGGCGTAATAATTTATTTTTATTAATTGGAGAGTAATGTAATTAAGAAGATATATGGAATCGACGTAACCGAAACACGGAAACCTTTTTGCAGTAATATAAATAACGAAAGTTCTAAAAGTATATTGCTGAAAACACCATAATATCTATTTGTAATTCTGTGTGACAGATTTTTTAAATCTGTAATTGTGCCCAAGTTCCAGCCATTTATCAGCTACATAAAGTACGTCAGTTACAAAAGTTATCTTAGTTTACACTATGGCAGACAAAATGGAGTGGACAAATTTCAGAATTGACACACCTGGGATAGAATCCATTTTAAATTACAGCTTCAAAAACAAAGATTTATTAAAAGAAGCGCTAGAATCGTATCACCGCCTAGAATTCCTTGGAGATGCAGTATTAGAGTTTTTGATTGCCATTAACGTATACAAGTCTAGTGAAAGAATAGACTAGCACTTGCACCCCAATGAGGTGCAATGCGTATGCCGATAGGCTGATTTTCTTTTTCTTGCATGGATTCTCGCTCATTGAAGTGCTCTCCGAACATGACATCAGTTGATGGTTTGACAAAACTTTTTGGGTACAACCACACTGTACATCTGACGATAGGTACTAATAGTGGCAGTCCTTTTTCATTCGCCCTTTTATTTTGCCGTTCACCGCTCTTCTTCGTTTACTGATTAGGTAATTTTTTTTTACTGAAACTAATAGTAATGTCCATTGGCCAAGTAGTCTTCTACTCTTAATAAGAAAATTGGAAATTGTTAAGTTACATATATCTAATGAAGTGAAGTTCCTAGAAGGACAAGGTGGCACCAAGTCATTCCTTCGTTAAATAGCAAAACCATCTAAAACACAGCTAGCAAATTGAATGGATGCAAGTCAAGGAATGATGAAAAAAACGTGTGGAATACAGACATATTACAAATGATTGGATGAAGGTCCAAATGATTAAATTATTGTAACCTGGAGCCAGTCAAAGCCTATGTCTATTGGAATAATATGAGAACATGGAACCAGTCAAAATAGCCCAGGTTCAATTTTGAAGGTAAGCCTATGCGCTGGGAATCTTCATAATGATAGCAGTCTAGAGGTTCGACCCTCCCTAGCCAAGAAGAGAAGTTCATCTAACTAAGAGGGAAAATTCCTTGTTAACTATGAAGTTTCAGTGGGACCAAAAGGTTCATCCCTTCAAAGTTGTAGGATAGGAAGAAAACATCTCTGGATGAACCATAGAGGGCCCCCAAAAAAACGTGTGTACCTCTCTTCATATAATTAAGTATTCAGGGAACCCTTTCTTGAAATTAGGTGAACCTGGGCCCTCTGTAAGCAGGCATACAACAAGGTGGCTACAATAGGTGGTACCCATGTTCAAATACTATTGTTGGGCCAATAACTTGGTCTCAATCTTCCTTGATGTAAAGTAGGTCCCTTGAAGGACCCTATAATAACAAACCCACTAGAAAAAGAAGGCTAGAGGCTTTAGCAGATTCTTAGAAGGGGTTTTTAGGTAGTAAAGAACATTGAATTTCTTGAGACCATATGCCCATGATTTCAAATTCTATTTTCTCTGGTTGGAGGCATGATTAAAACATAATATAACTGATCTTAATATCAGCAAACAAATTGTGGTCATTCTGTCAAAGAAGCACCAAACCTCAAACACCACCATATGTGAAAGGCATGGGAAATTAATAAACTAACCACCTATTGTGCTAGTGCTCACATACTACAGAGCAAACAATAATTCAGAATCAGCCACACCCATATAAAAGAGACGGTCATTTCTGACTTAAATTGTGTTTTTTGGTATGCGTTGTTACTAAAAATAATCAAAAACTCAATCAGGGGAACAAGATAATTGAAGGAATTCTTTAATGAACTCTATAACATGCTTGAATTCCATTGCAAGTGTACATGCTTTTGCTGATGAACTAACTGAATCTATTCCATTGTCAAACTTCAACAGACAAAAATTGAAGAATGACATTTCAGATAAAAAACTGGGAACTTGGCTTTTTTTCAGGTCTCATAATCACATGCCCATCAAAGAACTCTGCTATGTAACATAGGAAGCAATCATATCTCCTAAGCTTTTGGCTCTAGATTTGACAGTCATCAGTTAAGAAACATTGTTTGGATCCAGTCCTTTGTGTGATGGCAGAGATTTGTGAGCTGCAGGCCTCACCCAATATTAACCTAGAAATTGTTACAGCATACTTTCTGAATGTACTAACAACAGACATAATCAGGAGTAGAAAAAAATATAGAGAAATATTTTCTTCAACGATAGAGGATTTATACAATGACATAAAAATCAGAAACAATATTAATTATCATATACCAACTAAAACTTATATTTATTCAAGAATACAAAGTTGATTGAGATTTGACGTGTGTACCTTTACTGTATAGAACTCAAAATATTATATTAATGACCAGGGTTCATAGTTAGATTAGTTCTTCAATAAGGAGGATTTCTTCCATACAGAGATTAACAGAACATTATAAAAATGTGGTCTTCAAATTTCACCATAACTTCAAGTACATTTCAACAGATATAGTGGCTGGCAAATATATTTGCCTTCCAGGCTTCCAAGTAAGATAATTAAATCCACTTGCCATAATATGAAGACAGATTCATCTTCAATGAGCTAAGAAATTGCTCAAAGCACTTATCACAGGATCGAGAGCCATCTTGCCTATTACATAGTATTATAACCAAAATAGACAATTCCTTATTTAAGTATTAAAGTGAAAATATTGGCCTTTTGGTATCTTTACAATTTAGATACTTCAGTTTCCTTGAATAAGAAAAAAACAATCACAGGTAAATTTTCATTTGTATGTAGATTACCAATAGCAAATATCACTCTTAAAGTCATAATCTGAAATGCCAAAAAATGTCTGATTATTTCCTCCAAAATCTGAGATATGACGCCCATAAAATTGAGGTACAAAGAACTTTCTATCAAATAGGAAAAAATAGTCCTGAAAATTATTTTGAATGCATATTATCATTCAATTTAGGCATCTTTGAGCCCTTTGATGTAGCTGAATGTTGTTAGATCTTTCTTCTAAGGCACAAGATAAGACTGTTCTCAATAATCTTGGGATAAACATGAGAAACATATGTTGTATAAAACGAAAAGATTCAGATATTGCTCACACCAAAGATATTTATAAATGATTTCTAAACAACAATTTTTGGTCAAGGTATGAACACAATTCCCAGTCTCTCCAAATTCAAATCAAATTTACACTCAATACCAATAATTCTGTCAAATATTCAACAACTCTTGTACACATCTCTATTAAACCAACTTGAACCCCCACCTTAGACATTTGTATTGCTCCTTTATCCACATAGATATGCCGCTTTGTGTGGGGATTGCAATGTAAATTATTATTGCATTATAGGATTTCTGCCATAAAAAACATTTGTAGTAGAAGATGGTACTGTGAGACAGATGAACTTGAGGCAAAAAGAAAAATAATCATAGTGATATAGCTGCTACCAGTTCAACAACCATACATATCCACAACATTTGTGGACTCAGCAAAGCCTTTCTTGAACAGAGTTGGACTTTTGGAGCCTCAACTGTTGGTGCATTCTAGCAATAAATGCATCTGCTTTCCTGTTCACCTCATCGGGGCTGGGACTGGGACAGAACGACAAATCAACATTATCTAGAGAAAATTACTTTCTAAAAACAGATGACCAGTCACTTTCAGGCTCATGTTCTGGCTATCGCACTGACTCAGGTTCAGCCAATTCTGCAGGAGAAGAGATTTTACTCTTCTGGAATTTTGGGTCATCATAGAAAGACTAGTTGTGCTCAATCATTGGGAATGGTGGCAGCAGGGAAGGAGGAAGAGGAATTGATGATGATTTCCTCTCAGTCAACTTTTCTGTTGCTTTAACATCTCCGTTTTCATTTTCTTTCCAGTATTCTGACGAGTCTCTCCTTCCAGAGGCTTTTTTCATTTTGGGTATACCAATTTCCTTAAAGCCTTCAACTTTTAGGTACTATGGATCAGGCGTATAAACTGGGAGTTTCGGTACCTCAATTTTTTCAAAGGCTTCAACATTCTTTGGGTAATTTGAATCAGTGGAATAGGTAGGGGGTTTTGACTTTCCACATTTTTTAGAAGCTCTCTTCTTTGGGTGCATTGGATCAGTGGTATAAATGTGAGCAAGGGGTGGTGGTGGAGGAGGCGGAGGAGAAGAGGAAGAATCCACCTTCCCTCTTGATTTGTCAGACCGATGTCGAGGTGAAGGCTCTAAATCCTTGCTCTTATGCTTGGAATCCCTCTTGTAAGATGAAAACCATTGCTGGAGCATCGATTGCTAGAGAATTGAAGGCAGTGGCGGAGGTACTGGTAGGGGTGGTATTGGGTTTCTCTTGTGCTTTCTCTCAGACTATGGAAGTAGACCAAGGGCATTGACAGTTGCATTTCTACTGGGCTTGTGTTCACTAGTTCTTTGTTTGGGATTATCCTTGCTTCTGCTACTTTGGTGCCTAGATTCATGCTTCAAGATTTAAGTAGGAAGAGGAGGAGGAATGGGGGGGTTAGGAATAGGATTGACTAGAAACATTTATCTAATTTTATCTTTTCTAATTTTTTTGGTTTTTCTAGTTTTTCATGGCTGTGGTGGGGACTGGAGTCAGGGGGAGCCCTGATCGTCTGTTTGAGCAAATGGGTTTCCAATGCAGGAGGAGGGCACAATGGTGGAGGAGGAGGAGGAGGAGGAGGGCGGGGCGGTGGCGCAGGAGGAGGTGAGGAAGGTTTTCTCATAGGGTTCATGTTCTTCAGAGGCGAGGGAGGTGTCGGGTTTGAATCTCTTTAAGGTGATGCAATTGGGGGAGGAGATGGCGGCGGAGGTGAACGTTTCCAAAGTTCTTCTGTGACTACATTGTTTTTAATTTGAGCTGAAAAATCAGAATCTCAGGGCTTTACCTCTACTTTCTTAGGGCTCTAGATGTCTTCAGAATGCGAAATGGCTCCACGCCCAGTTGATTTTTGCGCTGAATCTTCAGACCTAATGGTAGAATCTTCACTCACATTTGAAGCTTTGACAGAATCTCGAGCCTCATTTGATACTAGAACAAAATTGCCGAGGCCGTTAGCTTTGGAATCTTCGGGTGCGTGATGGTTTCTTTGAACCCAATCGGTGTCATCCATCGCCTAGGGCAGACTCGAATCATCCCAAGCACGACTAGCCTCTCTCAAATCGTGATATGAAATGCTAGCTCTCATCCTTCGCAGCGGAGGTGTCGTCACAACCACCAGATATTCATATGCATACTCATGTTCATACGGGTTCGAACTCTCGACCACCTCGCTCTCAAAACTATCCACCACATTGTGGTCCAGAAGCCCCCTTCATCTGTTGACATAACCATAATCGAAGATTCTTTCCTCAAACCTGTGGGTTTCCATTCTGCTCATCCTGATCCCCGTGTCAAAGTGGAGTCGGGGTTTCTCAATCTCTACACCACCAGCGAGAAAAACTGCCGCTTCGCCAAATCCAGCGCACAAGAGCAAATACACGCAGAGGTTAAAAGACTGGTCGAAATGTATAAGGGGGAAAAGCTGAGCATAACAATCATGGGTCACAGCCTTAGGAGCGCCCTCGCAATGTTGAGCGCATACGACATTGCATAGATGGGTATCAACGAGGAAAAGGAGAATGAGAATGAAAAGATTCCCATCACTGTCTTGTCCTTCACAGGCCCACGGGTGGGAAACTCCACCTTCAAAGAGCGGCTCGAACAACTGGGGGTCAAAATCCAGTGAGTGGTTAATGCCCATGACGGGTTTCCAAAAAGTTCCCAAAATTTTGCCGTAAAGTTCTCTCAGCAGCGTCTGACTGGGGGAAATCCCAGTGGGGTTCCCCCACGTAAATAACCTATCGGCTAATAAAGGAACATTTGTTCGCTTAGTCAACAAAAATGTGGAGAATAGTGTCCTTGGAAGGGCTGCTATAAAACATGGTTTTCACAAGTTCAAATCTTAATGGTGGAGAACTTGTACTCTTGAAAGAGAGGTCACAAGTTTAAATCCTGCAGGGGGTAAGGTATGTACACCTCATATTGTGGAGCATGAGTAAGGTGCCTCCCTCATATTGGGAGTATGAGGAGTCTCATATATACTGTAAGCTGTCTATAGACCCAAAAAATAGATCATGCATGGTATTCGTGGACTATAAAATTATTATTATTATTATTATTATTATTATTGGCAACTTCCTATTAAATGAGGATGTCAAAAGTAAAGTAAGTTTGGTTATATTGAAACATTTCAAAACTCATTATTCGATCGATATTGTTTTTTAATGATCAATGTGTTTTAACAGGCCAATAAAATCAAGAAAGCTATGGCAGACGAATCTGAATCTGAAAGCAATGTGGAGTGTCCAGCAAAAGTTCTTGCAAATGTTATTGAAGCCATAGCTGGTGCTGTGCATGTCGATAATGACTATTCATTTGATATAGTTTGGAAAGTAAGGAAATATTCACTTTATTTATCTATAGTAAATTTTATCGAAATGCTTCATAGAAGGAAACCTAAATAGAAAAACATTTAATGAGATATTCATTATTTTTGTATATTTCAAAGGCCACTATATTGAACTCCTTATATTTACTTATATATTAACACCTCCTGAGTTTTCATAGGTTTTTCAGCCTTTGCTAAATCCATTCCTAAGTTCACAGCCAAAACATCACACAATGGAAGCTCGTGAAAATAAAAGCCATCAACACAATATTGATGTGTCAAGTTCCATCACAAATCCTTCTACGAGCGAAACTGGGGCCATGAAAGAAACACAGAGTTCAAAAAAAAAAGCAGTGTCTAAAGAGTGCAACTGCAATGAAGTGAAAAAGTGTATTGAGAATTCAATCTCTAAACTCAATAAACCTTCATATATGTCTA
The DNA here is from genome assembly GCA_007258455.2 of Sequoia sempervirens. Taxonomy (NCBI): domain Eukaryota; kingdom Viridiplantae; phylum Streptophyta; class Pinopsida; order Cupressales; family Cupressaceae; genus Sequoia; species Sequoia sempervirens. The sequence goes on from VDFB02328634.1 coordinate 35,146, forward strand.
ATGTATTGGATGAGATCGAAGGAAAATTAATGTACAATTTCAAGAGAAGAAATTTGTTGAAAGATTCTTTTTGTCAGCATATAGAGATGGTAATTCTAAATTTCCTCGGACCATGCAAGGCATGCGACGAAGCCATTGAATCAGCAGGTCTAAAGTCTCATGAACCAATGGAGTTCCTTGGAAATTTGTTCCTAAAGCTAGAAATAACAATTCTTTTGCACCACAATTATCCTGACTTGCAACCAGGCATGTTGACAACGTTAAGATCTAAAAATATGGACAATGAGAAGCTTGCAAGAATTGTTGTAGTGAAATTAGAAGTTCATAAGCACCTCATCATTCCGAATAAATCCTAGGAAGATAAGGTAACACTTCAAAATATTTGACTCAAGTTTGGAGGATGATTAATCATTATTTAAGGAAGTTCATATTTGGTGTCACGCAGGTGAAAAAGTTCGTTTCAGACATCGAAGAGAATTGTACCGATGTGAATCCACCCTCAGTTTTATTTGATGTAGTTGAATCAATAGCAGGTGCAATGCTTCTTGACAGCAGTGGTGAGTCATTACAGAAAATCAGCTCTGGTTTGAAGGAAGTTTGGGAGGTATTATGTGAACTGAATTGGCCCTCTTCTACTTGTGTTTCCATCTTTCATCTTTTATTGTACTAAGATTTATATTTTCATACAATTTTTTTAAGATATTAGCGTATATTGACACAATCTTTCCTCTCCTTTCACTTGAAAAACTATATGTTTGGTAGAGATTCAAGATTTTATTAGAGCCATTTGCCACTCCAGAGACAGTGGAGAAGCATCCTGTTTCTGAACTCCAAGAGTTTTGTCAAAAAAGGGGCAATAAAGTTGTGTACAAAGATCATAAGTTCAAAGTGTCAGAAGAGGAAATGATACTTGTGGAAGTATTTATAGACGGTGAGATGGTTGGAAGAGGTGAAAGTAAAAAGAAAGAAGTGGCAAAGAAAATTGCTGCGAGAAGTGCTCTTGAACAGAAACATAAATTCGAGGAAATAGAGAAGAAACGTAAAACCGAGGAAATAGAGCAGAAACGTAAAATCGAGGAAATAGAAAGTGAACTGAAGCGTACAAGGATGAAACGAGAATAACAAAATTTGTAAGGAATCAGGAGCGTTGAATTCTTTTCTGTCGCTTTCTTCACGTCTAGATCACTGAAAACCTATCTTACTGTGAATCAGATGTATTTCACGTCCATGGACATGGTTTTCCAAAAAACATTTTGACAATTATGTTCTTCATTATTTATTAAGTTAACAAGAACAAATTAAGGCTGTGCCTAGTTTATATTTTTATCTTCTTAGAGACACTTTTTTAACCTGTGATTATTAGTTAGAATGTTTTAGTCATAATTATATAAATTTTGTTTTAGAGGTTTTTAGTTTGAATTTATCTTGTTCAAATAATAATAATTTTAATGATTTTTTTTTATAAATGATGATTGCATTGGTTTTTATACATTCAAAAAATAGTTCTATCCATAAACGAGTGGTAGAAGGCACATTTCCAAGATCCAAGCAAAGCCAAGTTCATAATAAAAGACAAGAAAATAGTCCTCTTCTTTTAATCTTCATTTATAAGGATCCATTAATTTTAAAATATCTCTCTATCTAAAAATAATGTGGAAAGGATTCTTATATAATTGAAATTTATCTTGTGATAGTATCAAATCACTTTGGTTAGGGTTGTCATCAATCAATCATCTTAAATTTCTAAAGATCTTACTAACAATTTGACTCTTCCTATTCATTTGAGTATGATATGTAGAGCTAAAATTTAAATCAATGCCTATATTTTTTTGAAGTGTCCTCTAAAATCTTCTATAATCTTAGTGTCACAATATAAAACTATACTTTTAAGTAAAAATTTTTTTCTCATTAAATTTTATCTCATTGATGGACTTGAGGTGTATATAGGAATTTTCCTTTGAATAACAACCTATCCTATATGAAAGAATCCATTCATATTATCATATCCATACTAGTAGGATCCATATATCATGTCCATGCATGCTCAAAGTTTGAATTATATTTGTATAACTCCTTCATATAATCAAATCAAGCTAGTTCATCTCTCACTTTAGTAAAAAAACACTTCTCTCCTACTAAATGAATATAATAGTTTGTTCAAATGTACACATTTATTCTTGAGGAAAAAAATATACTCTTATAATAAGTCAACCCACATCATGTGTCACTAGTTAACCTTGGTTTGACTATTAATAAATTACAAAGAATGATGATCTATATAAATAAAACATTCCTTAAGAAGAAAGTAGTGTTACAAATTATTTAAGGTTTCAATATGGAATAGAAATATTGATAAAAATCATAATACATTTTTTTGGCATAATTAATATTTCAAATTAAATATGCAATATGTTTTCCCTCCTAAATAAGGACAACTTTGCTTGTTGTCCCACTAGAAACACCTTTGTAAGACTAGGTAACTCTAATATTTTTTCCTTAGTGACAAACTTCTTTAGGGTCTCAAAACTCTTATTAGTTTTTGTTGTCAACTCAAACTCCTTTTATCTCACCTTATGGTTTTGATTATTGGTTCATGTATCCTACTAAAATTTTGAGTAAACCAATACTAAAAGCAACTTAAAAAATGGAAACTCCAAACCTCATGCACACTCTTAGGTATAACCCATTATCTTATAGTTTGTACCTTTTGTGATCCATTTGTAACCCTTGATATGAGATAACCTATCCCAAATAAACAAATAAATCCTTCATAAAATTTTAGTTTTTTATGTTTACTAACAAATTCTCCTCCTTGAGACTTTGCAGTCTTGGGATTAAGGTGTCTCAACCATTTAGTCTTACCATTAATCAGTTGATTACTTGGTGTATATTAAATTATCCTAATATATTAATCTTCCTATGTTTACATTCACTCTATGGGTCCTATTGTTGAGATGGCCTCCTACATGATAGATGATGACATATGACAAGATCCTAATTTTTTAGGAAGTTGGTGTCCACCCTAGGAGGTCTTACTTTTTAAGAGGATGATGCCAGAGATTTACACATTGGTGATAAAAATATTTTGTAAAATTCCTATACCTACTTGAGAGACTTTGTTAGTTATTTTTATATAAGAATTGAAGAAGAATATTTGTTTTAGTATTATCTTCATTACTTGCCCAAGATATAGATAAGATATTGAGTTGATATGATGAAGATATTTTCCTTGAATATAGATGCCCATGATGAGCCTAAGACCATTTTTGGATTAAAAGGTTCAATTAAAGCTTTTTTAAAAGATTTTATAAATATTGGATTGGTTGAAGATTGAAGATGATTTTTAATGTAGGAGCATCCCATGTTGTAAAGCAATCTTGTGTCAACTAAAAATAGTTATTTTCTTACATTGTATATAGTAGTAGTTTAAGTAGTTCATTCAACATTTTACCACATCGTCATTTCTTAACTCACGGAGTAGGATATAACATCTACACATCAACATATATCACATATCCAAATTTAACATCATTTGCAGTTGTCTGTTGAAAGTTATCACTCTAAAAAATCACTGTGTTTACGAATCAAAGCATTTGGGGCCAACCTGGTCTAGATTTCTTAGTGTGGACCTATTCTAGATTTCACATAATTATATAGAATATTGTTAAAGCATTGTGGGTTCATTGGACCTATCCTAAAGATTCATAAGTTATATCATTGCGTATAGAGTTTATTCTTCTTATCTTAAGGTAGATATTCATGTATAAGATATCATTAGGTTATTAACCCTTATGCCCAATGCAGACCTATATTGGTGCTTGAGGAGCATATTTATAAACATTATAATTCATTGTATATGATCAGTAGATTAGTAGCTTTAGGATAAGACTCAAATTCAATATATTTTCACATAAACCCTTCGAGGGCATGTAGTAAGGCCTATTGGCTAGTTGTATTGTTGAAGCCTTGGTGGTAAGGCATATGAGCCTTGGATACTAACCCTTGTGGCTAATGTTGCATGTAAGAATTCCATATTAGTGAATATTCATGTTCACATATCAATTTTTGTGTTGTTTCCATTGTGTTGACTCATTATTGCATGGTTTGGATTGTTCCTTTTGGAACTCTCCTATCATGACTTCACCAAGTGGTATCAAAGTGAGGTTTGATTCATGAAGGCATTCTTTGAGGTGAACAAATCACCAAACTATGGCAGTCTACATTTTTTTCAATCAATCCTCGATTTGAGGTAGTTGAAACCATTCTAGTTAGATCGTCGAATTGAGTCAGTTTTACTGATTTGAGGGGAGAGATGCCACCAAGGAGAGCACTTGCTATGGAAAATATTGCTGGAAAAATGGATGAAATTTTAGAAATGATGTGCAAGATGTGAGTTTATTTGTATTTTGTTAAGGAAGATCAAAGGTCAGGCCTCAACCCTAAGTAGAATGATGAAAGTGATGACGAAGCATAACATGCAAATCAAATTGCAAAATCCCTAGATGATGAGGAAGAAGAATCAAATCAAGTAAAAATGTTAAAAGAAATTTTGAAGATTGGTAAGTGACCTAGAGTTGAAAGTCAAAATTACACAGGGAAATTTGAATCCTAAAGAGTTGAATGATTGGATAAATGAGATGGAAGAATAATTCAAATATAAAGAAATTGAAGATCTAGAAAGAGTCCTAGATTTGCGAAAAAATAAATTGAAATGTCATGCTGCATTATACCAGAAAGAAGTTCAGTTAGACCAAAATAGAAGAGGCAAAGAAGGAATTATCAATTGGGACAAAATGGTGAAAAAGTTAAACAATCAATTCATACAAATTGGTTATGAGCTAGAACTGTTAAAGAGATTGCAAAAACTGAGATAGAAAGAAAAATATGTGAAAGAGTATACTAAAGAATTCTACAAGATGATAATTAGAATCGGTCATAGTGAAGAAAAAATAGAGAAGGTTGTCAGATATATCAATAGATTGAGATCAAATATTCAAGAAGAGTTGAGCTTGGTTAAGATGAAACCCATTGAAGAAGCATACTAGTTTGCATTAAATGTAGAAGAGAAGCTAAAAAAGAAGTCTAAACAGAGGTAGAGAAGCACAAGAGGAAGATTTTAGAAGAGTGGAACCCAGTCTGAAGAAAGGACAACATATGTGAAGTAGAAAAAAGATCCAAAACCCTATCGAAGTGAAGAAAAGGATGCTAAACCATACTACAGAGGAAGCCATAATTCTTACCATAATGATGGATACTAGAGAGATGAAGGAAGATGTAAGGGAAGATCATTCAAAGGAACCTAAGTGTGGAGGTGAAGGATATATAGCATTTGAGTGTCATCATGGAAGTATTCGAAAGAAACCTGAGCATATTGGAAGAGAAGCATTTGTGGATGAAAAACATGTTGGATCCTCTAATTCATATGGAAAACTAGAGAAAGGTGAATCATTGGTGATGAGAAGAGCTTTGATGCATGAGGAAGTAACTAAAGAACCAATGCAAAGGAAAAATCTATTCAGAACTAGATGTAAGTTCGTAGGAAAGCTATGTAATCATTGATAGTAGTGGTATTGATAATCTAGTTTCAGAGGAGATGGTGACCAAGTTGAATTTGAAGAGATTGAAAAACCCCAACCCTTATAGGATAGCATGGATACAAGATGATCATAAGATACTAGTGAATGAACAATGTTTGGTGAAGTTTCATATTGGATTATATAGGGATGAAGTATTGTGTGATATTATGCCTATGGATGCATGCGATTTACAATTAGGGAGACCATGACAACATGATTAGAAATAAATTCATTATAGAAGAAGAAATACATATACTATGGCATCAAATGGAAAGAGAATTAAATTGATACCTTTGCAAGAAGAGGAGAGGAATAAATTTTGTGGCACTGCCAAACTATGTTTGGTAGATGGAAGGAAATTTATAGATGGATTGAGTCACGAGAACATGTTTTTTGCATTGATTTCCATGTCACCAAAAAATGTATAGTTGGACATTTTTACACTCACTTGAGTCTCTCTCATGGACTTTGGATTGATTCTTCCTAGAATTAATGTTGCAATGTGGCCAACACATTTACATTAGATCTTAGACCCTTGAGAAACATTAAGAATTCTAGGATGTCTTGTAAAAGTGTTGTGAAGTGTTGTAACCAACTTTCACACTTTTCTAGGACCCTTTTATTATAATTCACTTAAATGACCTCTTTTTACCACTTACAAAGTCTTATTTCAAAGTGTTGTAAAGATTAGAAACAAACTCATGCTTTTCTAGACTTGTCATCACTAAATTAACCCTTCCTTATGTTTAAATGTCCCCTAAATGCACTTTTCGGCCCTACTTAAGTGTATTTTTAGAATATTCTCTTTAAACCATGTCATTACATACACTTTAATCCCCGACACCTAGTAAAATTTCCCTGGTGGGACCAATTCACTAGCTTGGGAAACTTATTCCCATTGGGCACAATTATCAAAAAAAAAATTATTTTCTAGCAGGATTTTATTCTCTTAACCTTGAGGTCGGTCAGTGATGTGTTATTTTTGAGAAATATTGAAAAATCAAGTATAAATAAAGGGTTTTCCCCTCATTTTACATCTCCTACAATCTTCTAATTATCAATTCATTATTCAAGCAATTCATTCAGTTACTTAATCATTCTCAAGAATTCTAAGCATCATCAAGCATCCATTAGAGCATCTTGTTACATATCTTTAGAGTTTTAACATCAAGGGTTTGGTGAGTTTGTGACATTTCATGTTGTTCATTCATCATTCTATTTCTATTTCATTTCATTTTCTAGGGTTTGATTACTAGGTTGGGGTTTGACAAAGGCAAACCCCTATTCTCTAACTCTCAACCCTTTTTCCCCTCTTTACATGTGTGTTTGTAGATCTTGTATGCTGATTTTTCAAAGAGTATGGTATTAAAAAGTGGTCAACAATCCATCAAAGTCATTCAAGTCAATAAATCCCTAATTCAAGCTTCGAGACTTGTTTCAGCCCATTTTCTGTAGAATATGAATTGGACACCTGTTAGGAAGGGAAGTGCGGATCGAACGAAGGCTACAGATTCTTGTCCAAAATTTCTTGAGATTCCCACATCGACTAAGGCACCATTTGTGCTGAATTAGTCCCAC
>VDFB02328635.1:0-54314 GCA_007258455.2 Sequoia sempervirens
ATGGTCCAGTGCCTTCTGTCTACGCTCGTCCAGGAATTCTAACTCATGGAGTCTCGACACTCGGTACTCTTCATCGTCAATGTGGCCCTTCAGTGATACCCTTAGGGATGGAATCTCGACCTCAATAGGCAAAATGGCTTCAGATCCAAAGACAAGTGAGTATGGGGTAGCACCAGTGGGAGTACGGATACTTGTACGATAAGCCCATAAGGCAGGGTTAAGCTGTAAATGCCAGTCACGACCAGCATCATTGATAGTCTTCTTGAGGATTCTAATGATGGTCTTGTTAGACGCCTCTGCTTGGCCGTTACCTTGTGGGTAGTATGGGGTAGAGAAGTGATGTTGAATATGAAATTGATCACACAAGTGATGGACTTCTTGGTTCTTAAATGGGCGGCCATTGTTAGTGATTATAGATTGAGGGACACCATACCGACAGATGATATAGTTTAAGATAAATCTAGAAATCTGTGTGCCGGTAATGTATGTCATAGGAATGGCTTCAATCCACTTCGTAAAGTACTCAGTGGCAGTGATAATGAACTTGTGTCCATTAGATGAGGTGGGGTGGATCTTACCTATGAGGTCGAGTCCCCATTGGGAAAAAGGCCATGGTGACGTGATAGGGCGGAGCTCCTGTGCTGGGGCATGTATCAAATCTCCATGAACTTGGCATTGGTGACATTTTGTTACAAAGACATATGAGTCTTTTTCCATAGTAGGCCAATAATAACCCAGTCTCATAATCTTTTTAGCTAAGGTAGGACCGCTAGAATGGGAACCACATATACCCTCATGCACCCCACGCAAGGTTGCTTGTGCTTCAGTAGAATCAAGACATCTTAGTAGGGTATTATCTAAAGCGCATCTATATAGGGTGTCTCCGACGATGGTATATTTGGCTGACTTGTGAAGGAATGTCCTACGTTGGTTATTGGATAGGCCAATGGGGATGACTTTGGCATGAAGGTAATCATAGATTTCTTTGTACCATGGGGAATCAGGACCAACAATGTCACACACCATTTCAGAATCTGGGATATCGTAGGCGGGGACCAAAAGTTGTTCAACCAAGAACTCAAACTTAGGCACGTTGTTAGGAATGTCAAGGAGTGAGGCAATTGTAGCCATAGCGTCTGCTGCTTTGTTTAAAACACGAGGTATCTGATGAAACTTGACTTTGTCAAAGTACTCTTTAAAACTATCAGCCATGCGCTTGTACGGAACAAGCTTTTCATCCTTAGTCTCATAATCATCATTTACCTGTCTTATTACTAGTTGAGAATCACCATATACCTGTAGGTTCTTGATTTTCCACTTGACTGCCATGCGTAAACTTGTCACTAAAGCTTCATATTCCGCCATGTTGTTAGTGCATGGAAATGCAATCCTAAATGATTTAGGGATGGAATCACCCTGTGGTGTGATTAATAGTATACCAGCCCCTGAGCCATGATTTGTATGTGAGCCATCAAAGTACAGTTTCCATGTTGTGTTTGTGTCAATTATGAATGTAAATTCATCAGGAAATTTTGCAACTAATGGGTGATTTTCTGTATTGGTTACATCGGCTAAGCCCGGTCGGCAATGACCTATCCTTTAATAGCCTTTCTCTACCTATCTTGTATATCATATACTAAGTATCGCTATTACGCAGCGAGTCATCTGTTATCGCGCCTTACTAAGAAAGATATTTTAGAGATCTATTTTAGCAATCAACATTGTTTGATGGTTTAGCATGTAGTGTCCTGCAGTTTTGGGTAGCAAAATACTCACGCAAAACCGAGCCGTTCAAATGTTACTATGGTTGAGCTCATAACCAACCAAAGTCTGACTGATATAATAGACTGCCCTTTCATGACCTTCATCGTCATTCTATGCAAGCAATGCTCCGAGTGATGAATGGGTTGCTGTGATATAAAGAATCAACGACCTTCCTTCAACAGGTGGCATTAGGACATGTGGTGTAAGTAAATATTCTTTAATCAGTTGAAAAGCCTCTTCACACCTAGGTGTCCATGCAAAGGGTACTCCTTTCTTAAGTAGATGTTGAAAAGGATGTGTCTTGTCTGCTAGCTGCACTATAAATCTTCTGATGGATTGCAACCTTCCCTGTAATGTCCTTAGTTGACTGAGATTGTTGGGTGGTGGCATGTCCATAATTGATTTTACCTTAGCTGGATCTACTTCAATGCCTCGTCTAGAAATGATATAACCTAACAGCGTTCCTGACTTGACTCCAAACACACATTTCTTTGGATTGAGTCTCACATTATACTTCTCTAGCCTCTGAAATACCTTGTCTAAAACCTGTAAATGTTGTGCCCTTGTCTTGGATTTTACAATAAGGTCATCGACATAATCCGCCATACAAGTGTGTACTAAATCATGAAAGATAGTGGTCATGGCACGTTGATAGGTTGCTCCTGCATTCTTGAGTCCAAAGGGCATAACATTCCAACAATACGTTCCCCAAGGACAAGTGAAGGTTGTCTTAGGTTGATCTTTAGTGGCTATTCTGATCTGGTTATATCTTTGAGAGAATCCATCCATAAGGACAGCAATCTCATACCCTCGTCATGTCCCAGCTATCATGTCTATATTAGGCAAAGGGAAGTCATCCTTAGGACAAGCTTTGTTGATATCTCTAAAATCAGTCTGAGAATCACGGAGTCCTTTGGTTGGTTTGGTAACTGGTACAAGATTGGAAATCCAATCTGCATAGTCAATAGGTCTGATGAAACCAACGTCCAAGATTTTTTTGAGTTCCGCCTTGACTAATAAAGCTATTTGTGGATGCATTTTTCCCAACTTCTGCTTTACTAGTTTGACACCTGGTTGTAAAGGCAAGTGATGTAGAACAAGTTCAGGATCTAACCTAGGCATGTTGGCATATGACCAAGCAAAATTAATGTCTTTGTTCAAGAAGTTGTGAACTCGATTTCTCTTGTGTTGTCGGTGTTGCACTACTAAATAAATCAATGCGGATTCTCTTTTGTGCCTATGTTGACTCTCTTTGATTCTTCCCGCGAGCATGGTGACTTTTTCTGCGTGCAATGGGAAGAATGTTCAAACCTCCATCCTTAAGCGCCTCAGAGAGGTTTTCACCTTCGGATGCGTCCTTTCTTTTTACTTTTTCATGGTCTAGAGGTGCCTTGCGGTTTTCACCTAGAGACTCGTCCTTTTTATCTTGTTTATTCTTTTTCTCATTTTTGCGACTGGAGGGTTGAACAGATTCCCCAAAGTATGCTTTATTGTCCAAGTCAATGGTAAAACTAGCTTTATGATCCCCATTAGGTATGCCTTCACGTAATCCCAGGAACTCAGCAATCGCTTCGTCGTTCTCAAAAGTATCTAAAACGGGTGTATCTTGTTGATCCCAATCTATGAGTTGGGGATAAACTAAAGGCATGTCATCGTCGGAGTTATCAAAGTCTAATGGAGTCAAGGTAAAAATTGAATTATTCATGTGGTCACAAAAGTCTTGTACCAAGTCCTTTTTGCTCTTGGGTTTGGGTCTAGGTGGATAAATAGGTGGGCCTAATGCCAAGGTTTGACAATCAAAAAGAGGTGGCTCAGGTTGCCAAGAGGTAGGATCAAGTGATTCCCAATAGTAGTGTTTAAACCACTCCTCTTTTGTCATTTTCTTTGGTGGACAGGAATTTAAAGGATTTGGTGAGGAACTTAATAGCAAGTCAAGTTCTCCAAATAACTTGTCAAGGTCCATGGAAGAAGTAGAGGATAAGGAATCCCACTCATAATCATTAGAGTCAGGCGAGTTAGAATGATTTTGGTCTATTGGTTCGTGAGATGTCTTAATTTCTTCTGAAGCACATACTTCCTCAAGTAAGGGTAATGGAGTACTAGGAACTCCAATCTGAATCGGTTGAAACCCTAGCCCTACTCCTTTTGGCCTTTGAAACAAATATTGGTTCAATTCTGCCATCTTGGTTTAAGCCTAAACCACTGTGTCCATCATATCCTTTGCTTTGCATGATTTTGAAACCCTTTCGTATAGTCTTGTAGGAATATGAGCAAGTAAAAGGGGTTCTTGATTATCTTCCTTATACAGCCAGGAAGTAACATCTTCTGTATCTACAGCCTCTTTGCTTAATTCACCCCATTTAGTGAAAGTTGTTGTGGGGGGAACATGTATAGTGATTATAGACTGTCCCCTACCTGTCGTAGGCAAACCATATGACTTAGGAGGGACCAAGTGGCTAACACAATAGGAAGTCTTCATATAATACTCTCCACAACCCTTGTCTTGGATCTCAACCCTAGGAGTAGTGGGAAGTGAAGGTGCAATAGATGTTCGAGTGAGCGTGGATGGGTCAACATAAGAAGATGGATTAGACGATGAGGCCTCTTGGTTGACTGGCACTTGACATTGAGGGATGTCCTTTAGGTTAGTGCAATACTGAAAAGGATCAGGATCACCATCGATAGTTATTTCGGTGCCATTGTAAGGGAATTTAAGGCACTGATGATATGTGGAAGGGACTGCCTTCATGGCATGAATCCATGGTCTACCTAGCAAAAGGTTATAAGGGAGGGTGAGATCCAAGACCTGGAACTTTGTCTCCATTACGCGGGACCAATTCTGATAAGGAAGTGTACTTGATTTTCTTTTTCTTCATCATCATAAGCCTTAATGACAATGCTCTTGTACAGTGGTGTCTCGCGTATACGAATACCTAATTCCTTGTTAGTTTTAAAGTGCACATATTTAACCCTGCTCCTTCGTCTACCAAAACTAGTTTAACTTTGGTGTCATCAACAAGGACTTCAAGATGTAAAGGGTCATTATGATTTGTCTTTTTGGTTGCGTAATATTTTTTAGAAAACGTGGCATGATGATTGTTGGTCAAGTAGCTGCCATCCTCTGACAGATTGACATCAAGATCATTGGGGACCGTGGTGTTTTGTAAAGATTTATCTAAGATAGATCGATGCTCAAGAGAAATACACAACAGTTCCAAGATTGAAATTTGGGCTGGGGTCTTCCCCAACTAGTCAAGTAGGTTATATTGTAACTTGGAAGTTGTGATGTGCTGTGATGGAGGCCTTGGATAACAAACTTGAAATGCAGTAGTGTTGATCACATTGAATTGTGCTTGGTAGTGTGTTATTGATCGTGTTAGCGAGGCAATGAATGATTTTACTTACTATCATGAGTCGTATTTTATATTATTCATAATTGGCTGACATGTGGTCTTAGTGCCGAATCGGGAGACCCTTTCCCATGGTCATATAGTGGTGACGATGATGATGTTAAATGTCTTTTGTTTTTGTCCACTAACTGACGTTCTGCGCCAACAAGGTCTGTATGATGTTCTTGATTGTGACGGTTTTGAGTTATGTCCTTAGTCCTATGATAATGCAAAAAGCGTTGTCATCCCACCAAGTTGGTTTAAACTGTCCTGGATCGTATTGTCTTGGTTCCTGTAGTTGTATGAGGTTGTGTTGTAACAGTTGTTTGAACACCGACTCAATGGGTTCCCCTAAGGGAGTGAACTCACGTTTCTGGAATCTCCTTGGTGGTGGACGTTAAGTGTTTTGGACCATGTTGGGAGGTTGATTGACAGCATTAAGCGTGTTAGCAAAAGTATGAGGTCCTTGTAATGTGAGGAGGGGTCTTGCTTGTAATGTTTTAGCATCCACCACCCCATCATTGGTGACATTTTTGTTGCGAGACCAGAATCTGTTTCTGTCGGTGGGGGCGTTTTGTACGACCGTGTTTCGATTGGGTGTTGTCATCTTGAGTTCACCCTTTTCAATGAGATCCTTCTCTATTATCACCCCCTTTTCCACTAGTTCTAAAAAAGATATGTAGCAATGTACCCTTAAGTTACTCCTGAGTTTTGGATGAAGGTTTTCTTGAAACATTGTAACCTTTTGTTTTTCAGGTATCTCGACAGGACATCTACTAGTAATAGTTCTCCATCTCTAGAAGAAAGCAATGAATGTTTCACCTTCGTCTTGTGTTGTGTGGCACAAGGTTGCTATATTTATCTCATGGTCAATGTGGAAGGAGAATTGCTCCACAAATTTCTCGACTAGCTCTCCCCATGATCTAATGCCAAAATCTAGACCCGAAAACCATTATAGTGCAACCCCTACAAGACTTCGTGGAAATAGCCTCATAAGGTACGTGGGGTCGTAAGCGACATCAATGCATATGGTAGAAAATTCCCTGATATGTTCTACTGGATTGCGTTTGCCATTGTACTTAGGAAGATTTGGTATGACATATCCGTGAGGGAAAGGTGTCATGTACAATGATCTATCAAAAGGGAATGTGCATATGTCCTTTGGTGAAAATTATTTCTTAGTTGACACTGACATGTTATCCATTTGCATTTGTAATGCCTGCATTTGTGTTTGTAGGACGTCAACTTGAGTCAAAGATGTGCTAGAAGGATTATGCGGATCCATGTATGTATTCTGAAATCCAAAGTCTCGTGATGGGTTTTGATTGAACGTTGGCATCTGAGGTGGATTTGGATTCGGAATGTTGGTAAATGTATTCTGGTTTGGAATCGACATAGATTGATGTTGTCCTGGATTCTGTGTAAATGGATTCTGAGTACCACTCTGTACAAAGGGATTCTGATTCGGAACCGATGTGAAATAGTTTTGGCTTGGAATCTGGGTAGACGGATTCTGACTACCAATCTGTGAAAAGGGGTTCTGATTCGGAACCGATGTAAATTGGTTTTGACTGCTAGTCTGGAAAGGTGGATTTTGATTGCCATATTGGAAGGAGGGAATGCCCCCTGTTTGTGTAATCCTTGGTATAGTACTAGTGACCTGAACACTAGGTATGGCCATCGACTGTGGCAAGGTACCTATAATGCTAGCAGTAGGTGTGGTTGTTGATTGCGCACTCGTGACACCGACATAAGATGTATGGGCTGATGTTTTAGGTCTTTTACTCCCGCTAATAGGACCGAAGGGAATAGATGATGAAGCCCCTGTAGTGAAACTAAATCCCGATGTCATTGTAGGTGTACCAAATGGGGACGTATGGACTGTCGTACTCTGTGTAGACGTGCTAGATGGCATAGTCGTGCTGACTTGAGGTATAGTAGTACTAGCAGTCGTGGTATTTGTCCCTTGTGTAGGTTGAGTTTGTAAGGTACTAATATCAAATCCTAGAGGTAAGGTAGCACCTTCAGCTAGCAATTTTCCTAAGAACCGTTGACGATCGTTTGCTAGGTACTCATCTACAAAAGAGGCAAACTCAGGGTCTTGTGCGGCAGCCTCTATGTCTTCTGTTGTAACATGTCCTTGAGTGTTTCTAGTGGTAAATTTGTCTAATAGAGTCTTATGAGGTCTTGAAGAAAATGGGTTGATGAACTCGCTTGGGTTCGACATGTTTTCTCTCTCTCTTCTCTTAGACCTAGTTTCAACCATGTAAGACAAGCTCAATATGCGGGAAATGCAAAACTATATATAGAAACTGTATGACTCTATTCTATGTTTTTGGGGTTTTCTTATGCAAAATAAGGGATGTCCTATGATGATACTAGTCTAGACTCTAAAGGTGCAAGAAGTCTAAGTGAGACCCTAAAATGATCAATTCTATAAACTCAAGGTGGAAGGACCAACTACCTAAAGTCAAACCAAAGTGTCAATTTAGTTAAGTCAAGGAACCAATGTAGGATGAAGATCAAAGACAAGTTGAGTTTCCTAACTAGACTGATGAAACTGGGGCGACTACATGGGACTAGTATGTGATGATAGACGAGTTAATGGCAGTTCGTTGACACTGTGACCTTTCTAGAAGTATAGATGTTGAACTACTCCTAAAGTTTGTGGTGACATAAGTCTAATGCAGGGTCATATGTGCCTATGATGAAGCTGGCTCTAGCTGAGAGACAACTATGTTATTAATAATTTTGGTTGATGAGCAAATCATTTAGGTTTACGATTTTCGAAGGTATTTGTAGAGACCACTAAAAGCGGTATAACCACTATTTGAATGATGACGTTTTTAGTTTTAGGGATGGTGTTCATTCTTGGTTGGTTGGTGATTCGACTCAAAATTTTGGATAGGCTCAAGCAGATGCAGAATATAACACATGTGGTGTTTCCAAAGCAGATCTGACTCACTGTGACGGATGCGATTCAAATATTTCAGATCACATAAAACAACTGAGTGGCTTCTGTAGTGGTTGTGAGATCGACTCAAAAAATTACAGGGTGTACAAAGAATTAAGATGCAGCTCAAAGAGTGCTGGATGCGACTCTAAAAATCAGATGTGTTTCTAGTGAACAATTGCGACTCTCTGTGAATTTTCAGTGACATGAAATTTAAACTGACCCAGTTTTCTATGATCAAATTCTAACAATCAAAGACAATCGTAAGACAAAGTGTTTTCAGTTTCAATTTTGGACTCAAAGAACGTTTAAAGTGATAACAGACAAGCACATCCTAATAGGCCAAAGGCCTAGGGTTTGTACTTGGTATAGCCCATTTATACCCCGGATTGGTGATGAACACCTTTCCTTCTCGAGGGCGGATAGCTTAGGAATTTGGTGGCATTGGCTCCCCTCCACGGCTCATTAACGTCTTTCGAGCACACCAATTCGAATTCATTGGGTAATGACATCCCAAGAACCGCTATCTCTACTCAAGGGGATCAGTAGTGAGTAATCTTCGGGCATGATACTGTACCCTGCACTAATACCAAGCAACGGCCACAAATAGGTTGGTCTCTACAACAAAGGGTATTTAATTTGGGCATTCCGTTCGTGGGGTGTGATCCATACGGCGCGAGTCCCCTTTCGGATCCATCTCGTCGGAACCACACTCGTGATTCTTGGGGTTTTCCCAAGAACCCACTTTTGTATACCGGCTGGAAGTCCCTCAGGTTCAGGGTGCTACCGGTCTGAGTCATTCTGGGGTGAGTACTTTTTCCCACCAGAACAGGCCCAAGTTCTAGATTTGGTAACCGTTTCTCTTACACCCAAGATCGCACGGATGCGCAAGGGGAGATGATACTTCGATATACCAAATTGTAAGGGTAACCAGACTTGTGCTTTCACACCAAACACAGTAGACACTTGTTAATTTTAACCAAATGAAAGATTTGCTACGCTACCAAACAATCTGTTTCAAAATTTAACTAGGGTCTTCGACAAGCGTCCTGTAGAAGATATCATTAGTAATTTTCAATTTTGTCTTCGCCAATCGTCCTACAAAAGCTTGTTAACTCCAAATGGCCACACGCTGAAAATAAAATATCAGTAACACGAAAATCAATTGAAAATTCCAGATTGCCGAAAGCAGAAATAAAATTTTACCAGTCAATTGTGTCATTTTGTTACCAGTCAGATGCGTCGTTTCTTTTTCAGTTGCGGCTCGGGATATCACTTGTGATTCAAGAATTTCTAGATGCGTCGTTTCTCTGTCAGATGCGGTTCATAAAATCAATCGCGGTTCAAAAACTTCACGTGTGGTTCTGGAAAATCAATTGCGGTGCAGAAACTTCACATGCGGTTCGGAAAATCAATTGTGGTGCAGAAACTTCACATGCATCGTTCCGTACGAAAAATCTGCAAAATCGAAAATTAAAAGACCTACGGATTCGCGAAGATGGTGTCTTCATGTCGGGTTCACCAAAATGTAACGCTGAAAATGAGAGCTTTTCACAATAGACACAACAAAATCAAGATTAGAAGCACACACCCGTATACAATACTAAATCTAACATGCAAATTCATATGTTAAGCAACAAAGAACATGGGAAAGTAAAAACGTAATTAAAACTAGAACAATCTCACCAATTTTCAAACGTATTTCCATGAATTATCTCGATTGCCCTTCTCCATTTCGCTTGTATGGTATAATTGCCCTCAGATTTTCAAGTTCGTGCAAGTATAGCCTTATGATAATGATTAGCAAAATATCGAAGATTCAAGACAAAAGTGCTCTCCAAAAGTTATCAAATTCGCGAGAGAGATTGGAATGAAGAATGACAAATCAATTTATAGAAATTTGATTATTCGAACGACAGGCCAAGATTGAAAGATTAACGGACGATCGAGATTGACAGATTAGACATGCATTCAGATAACTGATAGAAGTGACATGAGTGATTCGAATTAGAATAGAATTAAAAGATTAAATAAATGATTTAATCTTCATTCAGCGATCGAAAACATAAAATTTTTGCATGACAAAGATAAAGATTGATTAAAGCAACTCTACGTTGAGCATACGCACAACACTTAATTAATTAAATAAGAATATTTAATTAATCCGCATGCGCAATTGAGTTAGAAGTGGATGATTGCATGATTAAGACGAAGAGATTACTCGAAGATGCCACTCGGACATTAAATCAATAGTTAACTGAACAATTAAAATAGATGTCGAGTTGAGTAAAAGTGAATACTTAGATAACTCACATAATTATCTAAAATATAGAAGAATATGTTAAAATAGAATTAATGAATTAAATAATTCATTTAATTCAAAGACTTCGATATTTGAAGAATAATTAAATAAATAAGATTTATTTAATTAAGTGATGAAGAAGTTTAAATGAATAATTAAATAAAAATTTATTTAATTATAGTTGAAATATGATAAAGAATAAATTAAATAATTTATTTAATTTGACAAGGCGATAAGGTTAATTAGTAACATAATTAAATAAAAAGTGTTTATTTAATTAATCAGATAGAATAAAGAAAAGTGAATTAATTAAATAATTGAGATTATTTAATTAATAGATGGATTAATAAAAGATGAATTAATTAAATAATTGACATTATTTAATCATGACCATGAAGAATAAGAATTATGAAGAATATAGAAGTCGCAGGCTAATAACCAGATTTCGGTGTCTACAGGATGTAAGTACACAGTGCGGATGTCTGCGTGCCACATGGGCATCCCCAAAAAATATTCTTCTACTGACACAACAAATAGATGCCAAGTGGAAGGAAGGAAACTTGATGATGTGGAATTTTGACTTCGGATTTGGTTTTCTATGGTGAGGATGTACAAAATGGGAATTTGTGTAAGGGGCACAAATTTACTCCTATACATTTTTTCCTCACTTTAGCGAGCATGAATACTAATGAGTGCTTCGGTAAAGTAGATCAAAGAGCGAATAGGGTTAGAAATTTATACCCGTAGACCTGTAGGGGAGCGGCCCCTAAGATATCTCGCATGGAGGAAGCTTAGAAGAAGCACCTTACAAGCCTGTAGACTTCCAAGGAGGTATCCTACAAGATATCTCACATGGAGGAAACCCAAAGTAGGGGACTCCATAGAGTCAGAAAGTGACTTCACAGGTGCACCTACAAAGTTACATGTTTACCCATAGATATAACATGTCTGAAAGTGGCCACATAGGAAAGTCAATAGATTGTCGCATAGACCATCAAAAAATTGGAAAAAATTCAAAGGGGTTCCTCAAGAACCTGGTGTGAAGAGGAGTCCACTCAGGGGACAAGTTTGAAAGTGTGAAAGAGACTTTTTTTCTCAAATTGATTCATCATCAAAGTATCCTTTCAAAATATTTTCACTTCATCAAGGAATTCAAAAGGAAGAAAATACACCCTTGTGAGGGGAAGGTCAAAGCTACTCCCTCCTCTAAGGAAAGGTCTCAAGTTATTTCTTTATGAACCCATGATTAAGGGAACACATTTCGTTAGGGTTTCAAGTCGAGAATGCAATTTTTTTGAAAAAGTTTGCAAAGATTCTTGAGAAAAGATTCATTGGAAATGAATACATTTTCTAAAAATCAAAGTGTCATAGAAGTGGCATTGTCACACGTGAAAGGGAAAACTCAAGAAAAAAAGAGAGAAAGGTAAGAAAAAAAAGTGAAAAAGAAATGAAAACCAACAAAGGGCATAGGGGTGATATGATATTTTGGGGTCAAAGCTGCTCATATATATATATATATATATAAGTATAATAATAGTATATAAAATGAGTTGCCATCAACCCCATACTATATTAGACCATGTGAAGAATGCATGAGAAGACAAATTAAAAATTAAAAAATTGGGTCAACATGGAAGGGAATCCTAAATGCCCCAACACTTTACATTGACCCCAATTTACTGAATGTCAACCACAAACATGGAAGAATGATTATAAAAATAGAAGAAGGTTTACGACACAAAAACCACTCCTATATCTAAGCACCAACAAGGGTGCTAATGGTCATCCAGGAACACATAACACAATCATGGGGGAACACATCACAACACATGCACACAATCTAATATAAAGATAAAGAAGAGGCCTCCCCGTAACACTCATCAACCAGAAGGTCGTTCAATTCCCACTCTAGATCATCATAGGGGGAAGGAGGATGAGCCTATAATAGTGGAATATTAAGGGGAGGAGCTTCCAATCCTCCCACAAAAATGGCTAAGGAAGAAGGCCTCGCAATGTCTCCTCCACTCAGCTCTTGTGGAGCTATGGTCAATGATTTCGTGAAGATATTTGACAAGGTTGGAACATCATACAGAGAGTTAAACATGCATGTTGTTGGAGTGCCATGTTGTGCCTCAATAGATGGAAAGGGCTATGCTCGAGGTTCACCGCTATTCTCATCGAAAGATGCAAGAGCGATGATGAACTTAGGGGAAGTTGGGATTGGTTCCATTACTAAGATAGAACAAGCCAACATAGGGCCACCTTCTAGAGAAGGTGGGCTCCTCTTACATCCTTCGTTGCTAGAAGGACCACTCTCCACCTTCTATTTCGTTGGGCGATGTGAACTCCCCACAGATGAGGCAAGAGGTGTAGAGGAAGAGGAGGAAGAGAAAACTACTACAGATACCACCGAAGTATTCAACATATCTAAAATTTTCAAGGAAGGACATTCAAAAGGGACATCAACAAGGGTGGCTCCAAATGTTGAAGGAGTGATAAACACCTGCACCTTTTGGGGGTCAGGCGCATTCATACTTATAGTAGAAGCCAGAAGTGAGATTGAACTAGATTGAATGGAAATATAGGGGAGAAGAGAGGAGGATGCATTATAAGGTCCAGAAACAGGGGCAAAAGACTCCTCTTCCTTCTTTTGCAAAGTAGCCTGCTTAGCCATGAGAGCTTTTTGTCGGCACTTGTGTTCATGCGTAAGGAAGTTTTTGTGACTCTTTGAGCTAGAGATTAGAGGTTGTGAAGGAGTAGAATACTCCTGCCAAGCCATGGGAGTGTCCTCCACAACTATTTCTAGTAGAGGAATATTATCCTAGATGGGAGTAAGAGAAGCAGGTTGAGAAAAAATAGGGGGAGTTGGCTCTAGCGCCTCGACAATGGGTGTCTTCCCATTTACTACCTTGGGAGCAGAAGTAGTGGGAGGCCACAAAGGCTGAGATATGGAGGATTCCCCATGGGGACCTTTTCCCTTGCCATACAAGTAGTACCAAGGTCCAGGTAGTTTATTAGGGACATTTGATATCCTGATCTTAGGCTTATGCCAAGCTTTCTTGAGAATGGGTAGATTCTCTTTTCCTTTTCGAGAAGGGGAGGCAATAGGTTGCTATGCTACCAGAAGGGTCAATTTTGACTATCCCTTGCCCCGGGTCTTATAATTCACATAGTTCTTGTAAAGTAGGTATGTTCTTGGAGGGAGTAGACCAACCGAGGTAGGCCAAAAATGATCCAACAAATAACCTCCATGGGACACCAATGACTGGTATCCAGTGTCATGCACAACACCTTCATGTGAGAAATTCAAACATTTATGAGTGACAGAGGTGATTCCATTCATGGAAGCTAGCCAAGGTATTCCTAGCTTAATCTTGAATAAATTTGACTTTGGAATAACATCAAAAAATGCATCTACAACCCTAGGTCCAACTAGGATGGACAGAGTTACCGAGCCATACAACTTAAGAGAAAAACCATCATGTGTGTGGATGGTAGATTTTATTCCTTCATACTATTTTCTAGATGTAAAGAATTAAACCACAACGTCTCTTTTGTAATGACATTCACTGGGCTCGTGGGATCGACTAAGATCCTTGTCACAATGTTTCCATTGAGGTGAGCGAGAATGGAGAGGGGAGAAGGCTTGGTTTTTAAGGGTAAATCCTACGATGTGAATATCACATCTAGGGAGTTGGGCATAGGTTGCATGGTAGGAGTAATTGTGACCATGTTAACATATGCGTCAGGTTGAGTGGTAGAATCAGAGGGATCAATAATCATGTTGGAAAAGTGTAATGGAAACAGATCCATGTATATCTACAACTCACTATTCTCTTTCACGACTGATTTGTTTGTATTTTATTTATGTCCATCAAGAAAAATAGTATCTTCTTTGATGCAGTCATGTATCTCATGACGCGGGAACATACAACATTCGATATCATTCTTGTTAACTCAATGGTATTGACAGAAGGTATTTGGATCGTACCAACTAGGAAAAGGTTCTTTAAGAGGCTTAGTGTTCTCCAAAGTTATGATCTTATCCTTTAGAAGCTTCTGCAAGATTTAAGAATAAGATTCTGCTAACTTTGTGAACTTTCTAAATTGCGTTTGAGGACATTATCATTCATAGCGGCTACTACATTTGCAATAGGCTTACATTTTCTAGAGATTGATACAATGGGATTTCCTTCTAAATGGGAGCACGAGGAGGATCCCCTGAATTGAACTACCATTTGTTGATACTCCTGTAATGTAGTACAAAAATGGGTGAAAGAAGGGTATTTCATAAGGGAAAACTTCTCCTTCCAAGGTCTTTGCAAGTTCCCTATGAACACCTTTTTCACGTCAGAATTGGGCACTAGATACAAGATTTGTGAAAAGAGCACTTGGTATCGCACTATAAAATTAGTAATCTTTTCATTATCCCCTTCTTTGCATCAAAAAAGATCCAAAAAGGTCATCTTTGATTTGATGTTAGCTTGGAACTTGTTAGCTCTCAAAAACACAGGTTTGAACCACAAAAGGTTGCCAAGCTTTCACAATGTTTTAGGGTAACAGACAAGGTCAAAAGATTTAGACCTTCTACTCTTCAGGTGCTACTAGACCTAGGTGGGTGTACCTATATGAATTGGGAAGACTTGAATTATAATCTTCTCTCTTGCAGTGATTTGTCCATGATGGAAGATGGAAGTGGACAAATGAAATCAAATTTGGTATAAATTGTATACCGATACTCAAAACTAAAGCCTAATATGCTAAGTTAATAGATGTAAAGAAAATAAATGAATCTAAATGGTGAAATGCAGAGACTAGTGCCTTATTGGGTATGTGGAGTCAAATGAAATAGAAATGGGCAACCTCTTTCTGGAGAAAACTCAAATTATATGGCATATGTTCTATTTATAACTTGTATAAACATGCAAGAATGTGACTACTAAGTTCTTCTTTAATAATCCAAATGAATTTCCCTAATTACTATGATCAACCAAAAGGATTTAATATTTTCTTGAAAGAACCAATCAATTAACCACACAGATACAAAAAATGTGCACTGATAAATTGAATATAAACTTGATATACCAATTTAAACAACCAGAAAGCATCAATCTTGGAGACAACTTAGTAATACTTTCAATAAATTCAACATAAAATTGACACTAGAAATGAGCTACAAAATCAACTAATTCTCATTAAAATCTCCATTTTAAAACATGCACCATAGTCTCTGTTTTGAGAATTTTATTCTACTGAATCCATTTCTAACCTACCTACTCTAATCTAATCTGATCTCATCTAATGTCTCCCTTTACATTTGAAAATGGATATTTATACATTTACATCTAAAGAGACATATCACTTCGCATTCATATGTCGGTCAACAATTGCATTTTGGCTTTTTGTTAATACTCTCCAAACACTCACTAAGACATCCATTGAGACATTCCGTAGTCATGCCGAAGGAAAATGTTTCGCCAAAAGTCATCATTTTGTTCATCGCTATAATGTTATGCTGTCTCATCAATATTTTGAGTCTCACCGAGGAATGTCCATTCATCCCATGTGCTTCATTGTGACATTTTGATGTCAGGGAGACGTCCCACATACCATATTATGTTCTACTGAGATGTGTTCTTTAGTGTATTTTCCAGTCACCAAGACAAATCTGATTTGGGAAGAGGTCCCATAGAATTCCTTAAGTCTTACCAAAAAACCCCCGTGATGCATTGTTGTCGTTGAGAAAGTATTAGTCTTTCACCGATGAAGCTCATCTTGGCATGACAAACATGTCGGCAAGAGTATATAATCTCACTCCAAAGACCATCAATATGACTCATCTGCACTATCGACAAGACCAGGGCTACTCGCCAAGACCTTACTCTAATGAAAAATGTTTTCACTGGTACATTCTTTGATAGAATCCCCCTGTTATGTCAGCAAGACCAAATACTTTTGGTAAGACCTTACTCCGATGTCCCTCAGCATGGTTGATACATCATTCTGTGTGCTAGTCAATGAGACATAACGATTTCACTATGACTTCAATCCAATGAAAAGTTTCTCAGTGATATACTCCCTCAGTCACCGGTTGGTAAGACATAATGTATTTGATGAAACATTACTTCGATGACTTG
The DNA here is from genome assembly GCA_007258455.2 of Sequoia sempervirens. Classification (NCBI taxonomy): domain Eukaryota; kingdom Viridiplantae; phylum Streptophyta; class Pinopsida; order Cupressales; family Cupressaceae; genus Sequoia; species Sequoia sempervirens. The sequence continues at coordinate 16,546 of VDFB02328635.1, forward strand.
AATCTTGTCGAGATATGTATCCTTCTGCCACCAGTCAATGAAACAATAAGATCTTGCCAAGAGCCTACTTTGAAGAAGACTCTCCTGCAGATGGGGAAACCCTTAGTCCCTGAAACAATGAAAGTGTCATGTCGATAAGTGCCTATAAGTAAACTTTGATCGCTATGACACAAAAAACATCTTGCCGATAGGCAACACATATGTATATTAGCAGAAAACGCAATATGGATTGGGGAGACCCTGATAATCTCATGCCGATATAGATCACAAAGTGAAATACTTAGACCTAGATGATTTTATGGGATAAAAATGGGCAAAATGTGAGCAAAATATTATGAAGAGAGGCCTTGAGAATATAGTGAGGGCTTGATTAGAAACTTAAGGATATGAAAAGCTTGTGAAATTATTCAAAATTTTACAGTTCCAAAAAAACTGTCGTAGGAATTGGTTTACAAGTTGATCAAATGAAAAAATGGAATTATCGAGTAAGGAATAGTACCATTCGAGTGCTCTATCGCGAGATTAGAATATTCTGGTGGTGAACATATTTGTTTTAATTGAGATCCTCTTGGAAGGGTATTTAAATTTTCTACTAATATTAGGCTATGTTAGAAAAGGGTTGAAGAATAGGAACAGGTGAGGGCTAGGAGACTCACCGACTTGCACATCTTTCCATATTTGAGTGTCGGAATACGGTCATTGATACATTTAGAGGGACTCTCCAGAACCTGTGGAATTACCTCCCGAGCCTTGCCAGCCACCAGGTGGTTTCGGCTAAGTCACCTGTCTTCCGAAGCCACAGCTCCACTGAATCCTCCACGATTATCATTTTTCCGTTGAAACCACCACCACTGCAAAGCCTGCCATAGCCACCCAGGCATATATGAGGGGTGGCCAGGAGGTGAAGCTAAACTCATAAAATTACTGTTTGCTTTGATGTTTCATATCTGCGGGGCGGTGCGTCGGGTTGGTTGACCATGCAAGATGTGGGATGCATCAACATTCCTAGTTGTTTCTCATGATCTTCAAAAATGGCCCCTTGTATAATATTAGGATTATTTCGAGGAGCACGTGCTTTAGTCAGACAAGAGAGACTAGCTAGGAGTTCTATTCTTTTCAGTATTTTCCAACCATATACTTTATTTCACTGATAACCCTAGCAACCCTAGCCATCTTTGGGTCCTTTTCCAAGTGATTCTCCAAGTCACCTAGTCCTTTCCTAATGGTAGAAATATATTTAGAAGGAATGTGAAAATCCTTGTACTCATCTACTAATGATTGTGTAGGAGACATAAGAGGAGTGGGGATGTTGTCAGTCTCATCAGAGATTCCTACCTCACCCCTTGGCAACTACTCCTGAGTAGCAAGACTAATGGTGGATCTGACAAAAAGGCTTGTAGAGAAACCAGTACTGACCTTTGTCCTCTCCATCAGAAGGTGTCGTAAACTTCTCCTAACAATATACCCTGAGGTTGTAGAATAGGTTGTGATGCTCATAAACCTTCACAAAACTTAAGGTCACAATGATCATAAGGTACAAGGGAAAAGCCTCAAAACCAATGAATGAGTAGACATTGGTTCACATCGAGTTCACCAAAAATTTAAGAGAGAGGGACCAACCACATCAAGTCCCCAAGCCATAGAGAGCCAAGAGTGGAAGGCTTCCCTAACTTACCTCACTCTAAAGGGGTGTTTTGAAGCAAGGGACAAGAATGATGAGGACTATACTGTCCTTCGATCACTTTGCAGACTCAAAACCCAAATTTAGGCTAGGTGAGCTGGTTTTCAGATTCAACACTGTACCTCATGTAGCTCTCTTCCCAAGGATGAAAGCATAGTTCTGGGACGATAGCACGACATGATAGCATCTCTCAGACTGGAATCTATATGACTAGAGGATCAAAAACAAAATATGAACCACCAAAAAGCAAGCTAATGACCTAGCTAGTGATTCCTAAATGAGAAAAATAGAATTATAAAGTGTGAGATATAAATGTTGGTGATAAAGTAAATAGAGAAAACTAAAGTAATAAGGATGATCTCACCAAGGCGCCAATTATCCAACTAGCTCTGAAAGTATGTCCACCTACACACAAGAGAGAAGGGAAATTTTTTTGGGTTGTATAGGGGCCTACCTCAGTTAGACCCCCATTTTTGTATTTCCACCTCCACGGATAGCCAAATAGCAATGATAGAGAAATGTATGATAAAGAGGTAAAGAAGGGAGGAATGCAAATAACACTACAAAATAGTAAAGAGCTACTCAACCAAATCACAAAGGAGAGGAGCGAAATGTTACCACCTCCACCAAGAGCTCACTAGCCAATGGAGGAGAAAAGGGGACTTGGACAATCACCATAGCCTCGATCATGATGAAGGGAGGTTTTGAAAAAGCTCAAGCCCACGCTGCAATGGCTTGCTTCACACTTGCTTTATAGAATTGACAGACTGTTGTTGCTACTATAATAGAGTGCTAAAGTGTTGTTGAGAGTGAAGAGAATTTTGGGAAGTGCTTGAGAATGACACTATAATTGCTAGAGCTTGTGAAGAGATGGAATGGAATGAGAATGAATGTATTTGAAGGAAGAAGAGGGAAGAATCTGTTATTTTCAATGTCGGTTGGTTGAAGAGGGATGTTAAAAATAATTCCCAATAGGAAGTGTAATGCCTCTACCAACTTCAAATGCAGGAATCCATAAGGGATGTAAGCACTTTGCATGGACATCTGCATGCCACGTGGGCATCCCTGAAAAATAATCTTCTACTGACACAACAAACAGATGCCAAGTGGAAGGAAGACAACTTACTAATGTGGAATTTTTACTTCGGATTTGGTTTTCTATGGTGAGGATTTACAAAAGGGGAATTTGTGTAAGTGGTGAAAATTCATTCCTATAGAATTACAAAAATAAAATCCAACCCCTTTCATAATGATGGTTGTTGATGTTCAACATAGGGATCTTAACAAATATTTTAACCATGCATCTTATATTGTTGATGGGATTCACAAACAACTAGTGTCATTCAAGTCATATGACATAATTACTTATTTCAAATGGTACTCAATGCTTTACCATTTTTTTTTTGTATAACATGAGAAAGGTTTGGGGCATAGCTCTAGAGTTGAATTTCAAACTCCTGATGGATATTAAATTCCTATTTAAGGAAATACTCACATATGTGACCTTTATTGTAAAACACCAGATTATCTTTTGTTGAAGATCATTTTGTATATGTGATTTTTAGACTATTGGGGCATTAGAGTAGGCCATTACCTAACAATGTCAATAGATTCCTAAGGCACAAAGAGAGGAAAAAAGAGAAAGGATATGATCATAATTTAGCTGATTAGTTTCTTATTTTGAGAACAATCATTAGGTAATACGGTTTGAATGTTGAACCACATGTTTTTCCCAAATGTGTTCTTGATAGGGTAGCATTCTTGAAATAATGTGTTAGTAAATTCATCTGATAAGCTCCATTTGAGAAATAATAAGAAAGGTTTATTATTTCAATGGAAGGATTGGAGATGCTCAAATCTAAGAGGCATGTTTACAAAATGAGCATGGAGAAAATGAGGAATGTTAACCTTGAACATTTTATAATTAATCATACCAGAAAAGGAATAAGAAATTCTACATATGAGTATGAATTCAATAAGAGAAGATTTGATTAGGAATTATAGTTTTGATGCTTAAGTCCAAGATATAAAGGATAAATGACTCAATTCTCATTAGAGAAAAGAGAAAGTAGAAAGATACTAGGTACAAGGGAGTATTTAGTAAGATCAAATATCCCATCACTAGAATATAAATAACAAGTTAATTTTTCTACCTTTGGTCTCACATGAACCATATTGAATACATGATCAACTATTAAAAACTAGTTAGAGGTGAAGTACATCAAAAAGAGAAAGAATTGGAGCAACCAAATCCTTAATTACCAGTGGCGATTCTTGAAGGTTGAGGAGTTTCTATCCCTCCAATAGAATCATTGCAATGAGTGTTAGTACAACCTATGGACACTGAAAATAGATGCTTCACTTCCTTGTCCACAAAAGGGATAGAAGGAGAGAGATCCACTTTCATAATGTTCACATTCAAGAATACCTTAGATATCTCAACCCAATGAAGGATGTGAGAGATCTAACTATAAGATATCCTTGGGGATGAATGAAACAAGTAATAGGTTCACCACTAAGTGAAAACTTGGGAAAATGCAAAATACTTGAATGGGATATGCAAAGATATGCTAAATGGCCTAGAAATACAAACAAAACCAAACAGAAAGCTATGAAATAGGAAGTGTGCACCTAGAAATGTGTAGAGGCTGGAATGAAGACTGAAAATGTTGTTGAAATTTTGAAAATGCTAGTTTTAAAGCCTAGTGGGACTCATTCACCATTTTAGGTGAATCAGTCCCAGTTCTGGAAACTATCCTGAAACAAGTTTCAGCCAAAAGGGTATATGAATCTGCAAAGATATCTGAAAAACACCTACTATGGAACTCATTCGCCACTATTGGGGGATGAGTCTTGTTTTGTTGAAAACTGTCCTAAGGGTAGAATCTTGAATTGAAACTTTCCAAGCCTCTAAGGATGGATGAAACAAGTACTTTCCCACTAATTTCATGTAGATTGGATGGATATTTTTCCCTAGATATGAGTTTCCATGAGTCTAACAACTTTTCTTGACATTTGCAACTTTATCATTTTGATACTCTTGAAGGCTTCTAATCCATTTTTTCTTCAATTTACAAACTTGTAATCACTCATTAAAAAGGGAAAAACTTGTTGATTGTTAGAGGATGGGGTTTTCCTTAGTCAAACCCCTTTTAGGTAATTAAACCAAAACGATAATATAAGATAATGAATCATAAATATGAAGTAATGTAATTAGAAACTTTCCATGATGATTGATCTTGAATTGCTGCAACAATGGATGAAGAAATCTTCCCTTGAATGCCTTAGAATTGATCTTGTGAAGTCTTGAGGTGCTTAACCCTAGCTTGCTTGACTTTATAATATGAATACATTATGAAATAATGATTTTATGGCTTATTTATGTAGGCAAACCATTCAACTACCCATTAATTTGATCCCCAAGGTTGACATTAGAGAAAATTAAACTTAAAACCCAAATTTTTTCGCTGAAACCTAAAAAATAGCCTAAATGGGACTCATTCACCATCCTGAGTGAATGGGTCCCATCTGGATGGGACTCATTTTCCCAAAGTGATGACTGGGTCTCACATGGAATCTTTGGCTAGCTGGGATGTTAGGGAGTGAAGAAATCAGGTTTATATGTTTATATAGTTACATTTTTGATGAAAATAAGCCTCAAGATGCACAATATGGGGTCATAGGGACCTATTAATGATGTTATAAAGGGTGATTAGGTCTAGGGACACAAATTTCAATGTGAAAGTGTGATTAAATACACTTTACAACATTAAAATTAGGTCCACATAGCCTAGAAGGGCACAACATCCAATGTGAATGTCTAAAACATATTACAACACTAAATTAAAACTAAGTTTAATTTACAAGACTTCTAGATTAATGTGAGAATGCAATTTAATACATTTTACAACATTCAATTAGGGAAAATTTAAGTTAATTTAGCTTAAAATGGGCCCAAGATCTAGTGTGGATGTGTAAAACACCTCACAACACTAGACCAAGGTGACATTAAGTCTAATTTATCATTAATTATTCCTAAATCAAGCAAGGGATACTTTTTTCTATGTAATATTTAGACCCCACTTTAGTGAGAGGATGAACTTGATTCAAACTCACACTAAAGTATGCATTTGAGAGGATTCCAATCATACCAATGCAGATGACAAATAATGAAAAAGATCAAGGCACCGATCAAGCCCCCAGGATCCAAGATCCTAAGTCAAACTAGCATAAGCACAAAAGGGCACACACAAGGTGTATAATATGCAACAAAACAAGATACACTATCATGCAATGTTAATAACTAGAAGGAAGATAAATAAAATGGTGGATCAAGCTTCGACCATTTGTCCAACACGATGTGGATCAAATCTAGGCTATTTGTCCCAAAAATGGATACTCACTGATATGGGGGATATTTCACAAAAAGTTAAAGTGTCTCCAATACTCCATATTTCAGCACCACTAGAAAGAGCTCGATGTTCTGATTCCAGCACAACTTGAACAGAGCAAAAAGGAGTCTGTTTGCTCAAGTTACAGCTAGTCAAACCTTGGGTCAAACTACCATCAAGGGCCGTCCAGAAAGGCAGAAAAAAATGATCACCTTGGAAATTGACAAAGTGGCATCAAATCGAAGGGCTCATTGTGATGATTCCAGCAACGTTCATTTCATCAAAATCTGACATCATATGCTCGAGATATGGCCAGTCAAAGTTCAGTTGACTTGGTGGTACAATGGGTGACGTCATCAAGTTCGGTTGACACCAGCGTGGCAACACAGGTGGCAGTCCAGTCATGGTTGAGGTGGCATTGTTGTATCTCAAAATTGAATTAGTTGTTGACACGTGGCAGGTCCTGGGAGTGCCACGTGTCCCTCTTCCTTCCATCAGCAATTGTCGAGTGGGATAAAAGATATTGTTGGGGCTCGACCCTGTGACCTACGGAGTAGCCGAAACCGTCGGTGACCATTGCACCATGCATACATGCCTATAATGAGGATGAGCTGGTGTTTTTTTGTTATATAATGCTTGGGAATTGGCTATTAAAAGCCAGCGGGTAGGGTTGAACCCCTGACCGCTGGCCTACTAAAATAGATAGCCACTGATAAACCATCAAACACGTTTGGGATATTGTCTGGCATTGGTTGGTTTTGGATAATTATTATGTCTGATAGCCATAATTTTAAAACAAACTCCCTTAAATTAAAACAATAAAGCTAAACCCCTTTAAATGGAAAAAAACAAAGCCCGAAATTGAGGTCAAACGAAGGGTTAAAAATACTTGTAAAGGATTAATATAATCCTAATATGTTAATAATGGAGATTGTTGAAAATTATATGTAAGGGAAGATTTGTTAAAATATTTACTATGTAAGGGGGAATTCCCAAATCAATTGGTTTTTCACCAATTTGGGAATATTTGATGTATAAAAGGGGAATTTAGGAGTGAGTTTTGGTCATTCAAAATTTTCAAGTCGAGGTGGTGAAGCTGTGAATCAGAGAAACAGGGAGATTTTCTAAGGAGATTATTTTGAGACTTTTTGTAAGTCAGAGTATTGTCATGCTGCCGAAGTGCTCTTGGTGCAATTGTAATTCTATTTTTGGAGATTAATCAGATCGGTCTCACTCTATTGGAGTGGACCTAGAGACGTAGTCACATTTGTGGTGAACTCCATTATCAGATTGTTTGCACTCTCTCTCGCTCTCTTCTTCCCTCTCAATTTCATTTTTTTCACCCTCAGTTTTTAATGCATAATTTCAATAATGTATGCATGAATTGTATTTCCGCTTAATTCACATGTTATTCTGTTTATTTTGCTTATGTAATTTGGATTTTATGATTCGTAAACATTAAGCATTCAAATGCAATTAATGTAGATCTTAATCAGATCACTCACTCTGAGGCAACAAAACTCTTGGATGTTCTCTAGGTTAGAAGTCCTAAAAGGTGAGACACATACACTCATGGCTGCTATGCACTCACACACATGAAAGTGGCTATGGGGAAAGTCATGCCTTGGATTGGGTTTCCCGCTCAAACCATACCAAAGTTATACCTCCTGATAACTTTGATAAGGCGCCAATCAAAAATGTTCTTTGAGCTACACGAGGTAAGAAAAATTTCATATGTTTGAAACTCATAGTCATTGTAAATGTAAAATAATGCAAGGAATGTTCAAAGGGATTTTTCTTAGTTTGTATGAGGTCTCTTCTTAGGGAAAATTGTGCCTAATGTCTCCAAGAGAGGAAAAATTCAAGGTATCATCTTAGGGAGCATTGTATTTAATGTTTCCAAGAGAGGAAAAGTCAAGGAAAATATCACGCTCTTAGAGGAAATCAAGCCCAATGACACCACCAAGAAAAGGATTCATCACACGAAGAAATAAATCACGTAATGAAATATGAGTGTTGATGTATGCCCCCACTTTAATGCAGTTGCTGACATCATTATTGTGAGAAATTGCTTTAAAGTAGAAGACGTGAAAGAATATTTGGAAAGCCCTATGCCAAGTCACATGTTTCTAATAAGCTACATCATGAAAAGGTAGTATGTCACACGTGAGTGAATGTAAGTTATGTCATCCACATCAAGCTTGCTCTTATATGTTCATGAAAGGTGATCAACTAGCCAAAAGAGATAATGATAAGTGACATATGAGGACAAGTCTAACTAACCACTTGCGCCCACTAAGTGCAGGACAAGGATGAGCGAAATAGGATAAAAGTGAGTATCAGTTAGAGGAATTAGGTGCTACAACACAAGAAAGAGCACCATAGTCCTTGAGATGTTGGATTTTACTACTCAAAGCCTTAAATTCATTAGTAGCATGGCCATGAAATCTATGATATGCAAAAAATGAAGTCTTGTAATAAAATTTCTTCCATGTTCTTGGAGGGAGGGATATCAAGTGATCTTGATGGAGTCTCAACAAGATACCTTCTTGATCAATGGTAGAAGATATTTCTTTCTTATGCGACAAATATTCCTTTGCTTGGTACAATATGTCATACCTATGCAAGACTCTTTAGATTGCAAGATTTTTTTCTCTCCTGTATAGGAGGGTGTAAAATCTAATGAATTCAAATCATTAGTGTTTTGTGAGATGACATTTACATTAAGCGAGGATGTATTTATTTGTTTCATTTCTTGCAAAGGATATAGACCGCTAGTGTCTATCAGTTTAGGATGTACTACTGTTAAAGTCGTCTTAGAAGAATGTTTTGTGATAGTGTTGATATTAAGTGAAGGTTTGTTGATTTCTATTAAAGGAGAATAACCAAGACCATGAGTTTTTTCTTGCATGTTAGGCTCTATAGGGTTGCGGATACCTTGTTCTCTAGCACCACATCCTTTTCCACTATAGCTAGGTTGTTTCATTAGTTCATAACCTTTTCCATAAAGCTTTTTCATTACTTTTAGATATGGCGGTTAATCATTATTAAGTTCATGGAAGTTTGTTGTGTAATCTATTGTATTTTGTTCTAAAGTGGTTGAGGTGGATGCTTTTTAAGGGTCTTCCAAATTTTTTGTTGACATTACCTCTTTCTCTTGTCCCTTTTTAGAGTCTTTCTGTATGATCTTGTATTATCCCATGAATGTATGTTTGAAATCTAAGGAACCCCAATCATCTTCTGATAGCTTTGTGACTTGTTCAATATTTTTTTCTTTGTCTTTCTATTGCACGGGTTCCACTTGTGTAGTTGGTGTTAATGTTGCCAAAGTATTTTCCTTGTTTCTCTCAATGTTCAAACAACTGTTTGGGTCAAGGTCAGCTTCAAGTGTGTACACTTTGTTATTGTGTATGTATTTAATTTTATGATGAACATTTGAAGGCACCCCATTAATTGTATGAATCCATGGTCTTCCTAAAAGAAGATTATATGAAATTTCATGAGGCATAACATGGATTTGTGTTTCCAATGTGCCTTCCCAACTACAATAGGTAAAGTAATCACACTGAGCGATTTTTTTCAACATTGTCAAATTCCTTAATAAATAAAGAATTAGGTTGAATGTTTGATTTATCAATACCAAGCCTATCTAGAAGGCTCACACTACAAACATTAAGGGAATATCTAGTATCTACAAGAGTTATCTTTATCCATTTTCTTTTGTATTGTTTTTTTTCTTTTTTTTTTTAGACTGCAAGAATCGGGTAGCACGACCCCCTATAAACTATAGTGCGCCTGGTAAACTTTTTAACATGACCGGCGGCGCTGGCGCGACACGCCCTCCGGTACCACGGGACGGGGGAGACTAGAACTCATGACCAGCAGAGCCGCAACGAAATTACTTAGCCAACCGAGCTAGGGCCCCCAGCCATTTTCTTTTGTATTGTTATATTATTACAAAAGCTTCATTTTTTTTTGCACTTCCAAAGGGGGTAGTTAACTTTGGTGGAAAATAATGTCAACATGTATTCCTTGGATCATGACTGCTATGTCATTCAGTTGCACATTGGAAGGGATGGGAACTTGTTGTAAGGCTGTTTGAATCATTTTGTGGGAGTGAGGGAAGGCTTGAACAAGGTCCCATAATGATATCTTAGTAGGATTATTCTTTAGTTTTTCAACAATACTGTACTCCTTTCCACTTTGTGGAGGTAAACAAGGAGGGCCTGGTAAGATGGGGTTAGGTAAAGGTAGGGGTGTTGGGGTTGGTTGTTGTGGTTGCAGATTATTTCTAGTGTTATATGTATGAGCAATTGTATTATGACTTGGTTGCTACAAAATATTATTCTTAGGTGGGTAAAGGACAAGTTCAGGTGTATTTTGAGTTGGAGGTTTGTTTGAAGGTGGGTAAAGGATGAGTTGAGGTTGAATAATATTAATGTCTCTTAGTGAAGGAGAGTCTAATGTTTCCTCATCATCTTATTCTAAGGACACTATATCAATATTGTCATTATTATCCTTGTCTTCCAACATGATATCCTTCCTAGGAGGAGAGTTGTTATGAGAAATGCAAAGAAAATGTTCTTGACATGCAAGGATTGGTTCTTCCAAAAAAACTTCATCGCTAGTAAGGGAGTTACCAATGGTTGGATTTTCTTGTTTAGAAATAGTGGGGGTATTAGGAGAAGGATCTATTTGATTGTCCATTTTCTCTAAAATCTCATTCTATGGTGCCATACTATCTACCCTAGTAGGAGAGCTTGTAATATTTTCACCATATTCCATGGTTAGATTTTGTAAACTAGCTTCATCACAAGTAGGGGAGGCATCGAGAGAAGGACCACTATTATTTTCAAATAGATTGCCCCAAATGGTAGGAGCATTAGGGAAGGGAGGGACAAGATTCCCATGACTCTTAATTGGTGTATCTTCTAATACTAACTTATCATCTTTGCATCAAGGAGTGATATTAGGAGAAGGGAAATTTTGATTGTCAAGCTTATGGAGACTAGGTAAGGTGATGTTTAGAAATGTTTCTATCATCTCATCTTCTTGTTTTCTAATATCTTACAAAGGGGGATGAGGAGAGGGACAATTAAAACCCTCAATGCTTGTATCTTCTTTCATCGAGATACCTTTTTCACTAATAGGAGAGGTATTGGGAGAAGAGAAAGTATGATTATTATGATTGTCTACACTTGCATCCTCTTTTTTTATGCATTCTTACAAATACGATAGGTACTAGTCCTGAGGGTATGCAACATGCTTATCAAAGGTTTTACTTTGCTTTCCTAGATAATGCCCATGAAAAATAGAATCATACAAGCCACTTGATATTCTGGAGACACTGGATGCTTGAAGAGAACACACGATAACATGAGAAAGTAAATAAAGTGCACTGCAATGATTTAAGGTGAAATGTTTAAATGCAATTTTTAGATATGAAACAAGGTAATTTTCTAATTACATTATGCAACAACCTAAAAGATGAAATGTTGTAAATGCAAATTTGAAATTAAGCAATGCATGAAATGAGCTAATTTAAGCTAGATCTAATGAAATACATGTAACATAAACTCAACCAAATAATAAAAATAGTTAATGGTAGTAGACACAAGCTTATAAACAAGACTTTTAGTGCTGTAAAGGGAAATTTCAAGGGTGCAAAGGGACTGATTCGCCCAAGGTGGCGAATGAGTCCCAATGGGGATTTTTGTCAAAATTTTCAAAATTCTTCAATCTTTTTTATGCTTTTTATGCTGTATGACATGAATACTAAAGGAAAATGCATTTTTCAGGTGTTTTTCAATGATTTGAGATGCAAAAATGCTAACTATATGCACTTTAACTAATGCAAAGTTTTAAAACCCTAGAATTGAAATTAACTATTGCAAAATGCAATGAAATGTTAATGAAAGCTAATTCTAGGATGATGATGGACTCCAAAATCAGAAAATGTGATGTTCTGAGGTCGGGTTCACCAAAATGTGGACACTGAAAATAGATGCTTCACTTACTTGTCCACAAAAGGGATGGAAGGAGAAAGATCCACTTTCACAATGTTCACATTCAAGAATACCTTAGAGATCTCAACCCAATGAAGGATGTCAGAGATTTGACTATAAGATATCCTTGGGGATGAATGAAACAAGAAAGGTGTTCACCACCAAGTGCAAACTTGGAAAAATGCAAAATGTTTGAAAACATAATTTGATATGCAAACATATGCTAAATGACCTAGAAATGCAAACAACACTAAATAGAAAGTTGTGAAATAGAAAGTGTGCACCTAGAAATGTGTAGAGGCAGGAATGAAGACTAAAAATGCTACTAAAATTTTGAAAATGTCAGTTTTTAAGCCTGGTGAGACTCATTCGCCATTGAATTAGTCGTAGTTCTAGAAAACTATCCGGAAACAAGTTTCAGCCGAAAGGGTATCTGAATCTGCAAAGATCTCCAAAAAACACCTACAGTGGGACTTAGTCATCACTATTGGGGGATGAGTCCCATTTTGTTGAAAAGTGTCCCAAGGGTAGAATCTTGAACTGAAACTTTGCAAGCCTCTGAAAACTGATGAAATAAGCACATTCCCACTAATTTAATGTAGATTGGATGGATATTTTTCCCTAGATTTGAGTTTCCATGAGCCATGACAACTTTGAAAACATTTGCAACTTTATCATTTTGGAACTCTTGAAGGCTTCTAATCCATTTTTTCTTCAATCTAAAAACCTACAATCACACATTAAAAAGGGAAAAACTTGTTGATTGTTAGAGAATGGGGTTTTCCTTGGTCAAATCCCTTTTAGGTAATTAAACCGAAATGATGAGATAAGATAATGAAGCATAAATATGAAGCAATGTAATTAGAAACTTTCCATGATGATGGATCTTGAATTGCTGCAACAATGTACGAAGAAATCTTCCCTTGAATGCCTTAGAATTGATATTGTGAAGTCTTGAGGTGCTTAACCCTAGCTTGCTTGACTTGATATTATGAATGCATTATGAAATAATGATTTGAAGGCTTATTTATATAGGCATGCCATTCAAATGTGCGTTAGTTTGATCCCAAAGGTTCACATTGGAGAAAATTAAACTTAAAACCCAATTTTCCTACTCAAACCTCAAAAATAGACCAAATGGGACTCATTCACCATCCTGGGTGATTTTCCCAAAGTGGTGAATGGGTCTCATAGTGGTTGTTTTTCTAGCTAGGATGTTGGGGAGTGAAGAAATTAGATTTATATGTTGATATAGTTATATTTTTTTATCAAAATAAGCCTCAAGATGCACAATATGGGGTCATAGGGGCCTATTAATGATGGTATAAAGGGTGATTAGGGCTAGGGACACAAATTTCAATGTGAAACTGTGATTAAATACACTTTACAACATTAAAATCAAGTCCAGATAGCCTAGAAGGGAACAACATCCAATGTGAATGTGTAAAACACATTAAAAAACTAGATTAAAACTAAGTTTAATTTACAAGCCTTCTAGATTAATGTGAAAATGCAGTTAAATACATTTTACAACATTGGATTAGGGAAAAGTTAAGTTAATTTAGCTTTAAACAGGCACAAGACCTAGTGTGGATGTGTAAAACATCTCACAACACTATACCAAGGTGACATTAAGTCCAATTTATCATTATTATTCTTGAATCAAGCAAGGGATACTTTTTTATACACTACACAACCCCGAGTTGACTACAATATTACTAAAGAAATTGGAGAAAATTAGATTGAAATGGAGGAAGTCTAGAAAGCCATTACTCCTTAGAGACTCAATTTACTTTATGTTCCTATAGAAAGAATGTTTCTTGGCCTTGGTGAAGTAGGTAAGGATATATAATATGTGAGAGACCTAACATGCAATGAGTTCTTATATAATAGTAAAATTTTCAAATATAAGGTATTCAAAAATGTCTTGATAGAAAATAAGATAAAAATATTCATACAAAAATTTAATAAAAGGAGAGAAGTCAATGAAGGAGAGGTTAACAAAGTACCATAAAAGTTCATGGAATAAAGTTGAATTTGATGTCAACATAATCACTCCTAAGGAAAAGTTAAAATTGGTCAAAGAAAGTGGTTTCTTACTGTTACCTAGATGGGATATAGCATTTGCTATAATCATGGACATAATAAGGAGGCGAGATTTTGATGAGGATGTTCTAGGATATGAAGATCTAGCTAAGGAGCTATATTTTAAATTTGGATTCAATACTAAATTTGGAACCATGGCCATAAGGGCAATTGCTCTTGAAAATAATGAGCCCTAAGCGGCAAGGGCTACAAGTGAGCTTATTGGTAACATGATTATCAAAAGACTAAGTGATGCCACTAATCCTCAAGCAACATCCTTAGCAACAAGAAAAAAAAATTAAGTGAAGAAAAAATTGTGCCATATAAAATTGGACCCTTTGCTTGACATGGGATTAAACTGACTTATTGAGGCTCTAATCTAGTGTTGTGATACATTTTATGTTTCCATACTAGGTCTTGGACCCTTGAAAACTAAATAAAATACACTTAATGACATCTTTTGAAGGTGTTGTGAAGTGTTGTAATACATTTCTACACTCTTCTACACTCTTTTTATTATAATTCATTTAAATAATCCTTTTTATTCATTATTAAGTCCTATTTTGAAGTGTTGTAAAGTATTATAACAAAATTACACATTCTCCTAGGCACATCTCCATACTTACACCTTTCTTATGACTTATTTGACTTCTTTATGCCCTTACATGACTTAATTAAGTGTATTTTTGAATGTAAACCCAAAAAACAATATTAAATGAAAGTGAATTCCAAACACCCACTTTTGAGTCCAAGGTGGGACCCATTTGCCATGGGTGGTGAATGATTCCTTCTTGGCTCTAATTTCAAAATATATTTAAATGCCTTTCAGGTTTTTATTTGAAAACCACTTGATGGTGTCCTATGATGAGGTATAATTGGGTACTAAGGCACAAGTTTGTATAAATAAGTTTTTTTCCCTTTATTTTGAGAGAGGAGCAAGAAAGGAGAAATCATTCTTATATCTTTCATCATCAATTCATCATCTATCTTCTCAACCAAATCAAGCAACTTAGGTTTCAAGGCATTAAAATATCAATTTTTAGACTTTCAAGGGTAGATTCTACATGTTATGTTGTAGAATTACAAGATCAATCATCATTGCAAGGTAATTTACTCCATTGTTGCATGCTTCATTCCTTTCTTTCATCAATTTTGTTTAATTACCTAAATGGGGTTTGACCAAGGCAAACCCCCATACCTTAACAATCAACAATTTCTCTTTCTTGTGAGTTTATAGGTTTAGGTCCTTTGGAAGCTTGGAAATCATTAAAAATTAAGTTGAAAATTCATTCAAGTATTCTCTTCATTCAAGTCATATCATCAACAAAAAGTCACTTTCAAACCCAAATTTGACAATTTTAGAAGCGAAGACTTGTGGGAGACAGAAATACAAATCTAAATCCATAGAATATTCCTCTAATTTTCCAAATTTCTATAGGTGGACTGATTCACCACCCATGGAGAATGAATCTCACCTGTAGGCCTGAAAGTTGATTTTCTCAAATTTCAGCTCCCGACAGTCAGAAACAGGTTTCTAGAAGATTTTTACCAACATTAGGACTGATTCATCATGCATGGTGAATGAGTCCCAGTGGCCATTAACAACATTTTTTGAGACATTCCAGAACCTTCTAGTGACATTATTTTGCCTCCAGGTGCACTTTGTTTAATCTCATAAAAAAAAAAAATTCATTTACATAATTTTTTAGTTCATTTTAGCAATACACCATGTTTTCAAAAAAGTCATAATTCTTGGATTTTGCATTCATGTTTGATCAATTTCATAGTTTAGTTGCACTTAGATCATTCCATTTAGCTCATATCACATAGAACATATCCTAATTCTAATGAACCAGTAATCATTTTTGGATCTAATCTCTCTCCTTTTGGGTGAAAAACCCTATAAGAGTTAGAGAGTCCATTGGGTCCAAAAAGCTACGGTTCATTTTGGTGAACCCGACTTTTTGAATACTTCTATTTTCTAGTTTGGTGTCTTTCATTATAGATCTAGCTTGCATTAGGATTTCCATGATTCATTTGCATTCTAGGTTTTAAAACTTTCATTCATAAAATTGCATTTAGGTTGCATTTATTGCATCTAAATTCATTTTGATTTACTAAAATTCTGCATTTTTCACTTAGGTCTATGTATTGGCTCTTGAAATTCCTAAAAATTAGTATAATTTCTTTTTAAATTTTGAAAAAGGTCTAGACTAGGACTCATTTTCCACCTTGGGCGAATCAGTCCCTTTTGACCCCTAAAACAACACTTGACAAAACTCAAAAAATTGTTTTCAGGCTTCTGATTGGTTCCTTAACTTGTATATATTAGTTAGTTTCATTTCTATAGCATGCATTTCACTAGATTTCATTTCAAATAGCTCATTTCATGCATTTTTTATTTCACCTTTTGCACTCACCACATTTCATTTTTAGATTGTTGCATTGCATTGTCCTTTCTTTTATTTTAGTATGTTTTCTTTCACAAGATGTTCTCTTGATTTTATTAAACATGGATTTAACATGCATAATACTCCCTTTTATGAGTTTCCTTTTGATTCCCATAATAGGAACTTTAAGAAACCATTCATTAATTCAATTCTTAATCTTACATTGCTCACTGGTGAGAATGGTAATGTTCACAATCCTAACACACATACTTGTTCTTCTTCTTTCAATACCTCTCCTACTAGTGAGGAAGGTATTGAGATGTAAGAATTCAAAAGCTTTGAAAGTAGTGATTTTCCATCTTCTTATTCCCCTTTGGATGACCTTACATAGCAAGAGCATGAAATCATAAACACATTCATCAATGTCACCTTACCAAATCTCCATTGTCATGATAATCAATTTTTTTCATCTCCTAATATCCCTATTTAATGTAAATAGGATGGGTTGGTATTAGAAGGTACACCTATTAAAAATCATGAAACCCTTGATCCTCCCTTCCCTAATGTCCCTATCCTATGGGAAGATCTATTTGAAAACCATAGCGGTTCTTCTCTTGATGCCTCCTCCACTTGTGATGAAGCTTCTTTCCAAACCTCACACTTAGATGGACATATTACAAGCTCTCCTTGTATGGTAGATAATATGGAACAAGAGAATGGACCATTAATGGTAATGGACACTCAACTAACCCTCTCTCCTCCTAATTCCCCTCTTCATAGTCTCATCATTGATCATTCCCCTATTGGCAATGAAGTTTTTGAAGAAGAGCCAAGCCTTACTTGTCAAGCACATGTGGTTTGTTGTTCTCCTCTAAAATCTCCTCCTAGGGAGAATATCATGGCATTGGATTATGGTAATATTCATAATATTTCTTCTTTCCCTAATCATCCGATTCTTGATTTCCCTTACATTGAGATACATCAAAATGAGCCTATTGAGGATATGGATGCACAAGTCTCCATTGGATCCCCTTTAATCAATGAACCTCATACATATCCCATCAGACATCTTAATAACTCTCATTCTTTTCCAACCTTCATTCAACCTCAATAACCTCACATCATCCTTACAAACTAATGGTCTTGAATATCATCCTTCTCAAAATGTTCAAACTGTCATCTCACAAAACAATTTTGAATTGGATTCGTTATATTTTGTGTCCTTCTATAGTGAAGATGACAAAATATTGCAATCTATAGAGTCTTGCATAGGTATGACATCTATGCATGATGTATCTTTGACCCCAATCACACAACTATCTTCTCCTCTTGATCAAGAAGGTATCTTGTCAAGACTTCTCCACGATAACTTGATCACTCTCCCTCCTCAAACTCGTAAGAAATGTTATGAAAATCCTTCCTTTTGCGCATATCATAGAGTTACTGGTCACACCACTAATGAATGTCATGCTCTGTGTCATAAAATTCAACATTTTTTAGGAGTTTGGTATGGTTCCCTATGGGGGCATCTAATTCCTCTAATTGCTATTGATTTTCACTCTTGCATGCATTTCATCCATCCTTTTGCCTCACTTTTTTCCTGCACTCAGTGGGGGCAAGTGGTTTTGTAGCATTGGCCTCATATGTCACTTTTCATTGTCTCTTTTGACTACTTGTTCACTTTTCATGAACATATAAGAGCAAGCTTGGGATGTGGACGACGTGTCTTAAGATTGATTCACATGTGACATACTACCTTTATTTTTTTCTTCACATGACGTAGCTTATCGAAAATGTATGACTTGGCATAGGTTTTTTGAGTACGCTCTCATGTTTCCTCTTTCTTTTCTTCTACTTTAAAGCAATTTCTCATATCAATGGTGTTAGCAACCGCTTTAAAGTGGGGGAATGCATCACCACTCACATTTCATTGTGTGATTTTTTAAATTTTTTTCTGTGATTCCCTCTCTCAGAAGTGTTATGTAGAATGTTTCCCATGATGATATTATCCTCTCTTGGATACATTGTGCATAATGTTCCCTAAGATGTGACAATTGCATGAATCAAACAAAATCCCTTTGAATATCTTTTACATTTTCTTTACATTTCTTTACATTTTTGCATTTCATTTTTGCCACCTTGTATAACACAACTTGCATGACTGTGGTACTTTGTCTTTTTAGCATTTTTCTTTTTGTGGTGCCTTGTTAAAGTTATCAAATAGGTATAACTTTGGCATGGTTAAGCAGGAAGCCCAACTAGCAGCATCACTTTTCCACATAGCCACTTTTCTATTTGTGAGCACATACCAACTAGCGTATGTTTCTCACCTTTTTCTTTTTTCTTTTTTTGGGCCTTCTCACCCTGCGGACAACTAGTTCTATGGCCCTAGAGTGAGTACATATTTTCCATCTTATCTCTCTTTATCTTTCCTTTGCATGATTTTGTAACTTGGGGGCTTGGCGTACATGTAGATCTCTCTTGAATGGCTACTTTAGTGTGAGTTTGAGGTAGGTTCATCATCTCACTAAAGTGGGGGATAAATGTGTCATAGAAAATTGGACCCTTTGCTTGACATGGGATTAAATGGACTTAATGAGGCTCTAATCTACTGTTATGAGACATTTTATGTGTCCACACTAGGTCTTGGACCCTGCAAACTAAATAAAATACATTTAATGACGTCTTGTGAAGCTGTCGTGAAGTGTTGTAATACATTTCTACACTCTTCTACACTCTTTTCATTATAATTCATTTAAATATTCCTTTTTATTCATAATTAAGTCCTATTTTGAAGTGTTGTAAAGTCTTATAACAAATTTTCACATTCTCCTAGGAACATCTCCTTATTTAAACCTTTCTTATGACTTATTTGACTTCTTTATGCCCTCACATGACTTAATTAAGTGTATTTTTTAATGTAAACCCAAAACACAATATTAAATGAAAGTTAATTCCCAACACCCACTTTTGAGTCCAAGGTGGGACCCATTCACCATGGTTGGTGAATGAGTCCTTCTTGGCTCTAATTTCAAAATATTTTTAAATTCCTTTCAAGTTTTTATTTGAAAATCACTTGATGTTGGCCTATGATGAGGTATAATTGAGTACCAAAGCACAAGTTTGTATAAATAATTTTTTTTCCCTTTATTTTGAGAGAGGAGCAAGAAAGGACAAATCATTCTTATATCTTTCATCATCAATTCATCATCTATCTTCTCAACCAAATCAAGTAACTTAGGTTTCAGGGCATTAAAAGATCAATTTTCATACTTTCAAGGGAAGATTCTACATGTTATGTTGTAGAATTACAAGATCAATCATCATTGCAAGGTAATTTACTCAATTGTTGCATGTTGCATTCCTTTCTTTCATCAATTTGGTTTAATTACCTAAATGGGGTTTGACCAAAGCAAACCCCCATACCTTAACAATCAACAATTTATCTTTCTTGTGTGTTTGTAGATTTAGGTCCTTTGGAAGCTTGGAAATCATTATAAATCAAGTTGAAAATTAATTCAAGTATTTTTGTCTTCATTCAAGTCAAATCATCAACAAAAAAATACTTTCAGACTTGGATCCGATAATTTCAGAAGTGGAGACCTATGGGAGACAGAAATACAGATCTAACTCCAAAGAATCTTCCTTTGATTTTCTAGATTTTTATAGGTGGAATGATTCACCACCTGTTAGCTCTCAAAAACATAGGTTTGAACCATGAAAGGTTTCCAAGCTTTCACAACATTTTAGGGTAACAGAACAAGGCTTGAAACAATCAAACCTTCTACTCTTCGGGTATTGCTAGACCTAGGCGGGTGTACCTCTCTTGAACAATGCAGACTTAACTTGTGATAATCTTTCTGAGATACTTTGTCCACAATGGTAGATGACAGTGAACAAATGAAACCAATCTTGATAGCAATAGTAAAAGCAGCTTTGTAATCTAACTCCTAAAATGAATAGTAAGCAGATGTAAAGAAATTGAGTGAATTCAAATAATGTAATTACAGAGACCAGTGCCTTGTTGGGTATGTAGAGTCGAATGAAACATAAATGGGAAACTTATTATAGTAGAAGATCGAATTGCAGGCATATGATCTATTCATAACTTGTATGAACAATGCAAGACTATGACTACTAAGCTCTACTTTAAGAATCTAGATGAATCTTCTTGATTACTATGATCAACAAAAAGGATTTAATCTCTACTTGTGAGAACCAGTGAATTAATCACACAAATACAACAAATGTGTATTGACAAACTGAACATAAACTTGTTATGCCAATTTAAATAACCAGAAAGAATCAAAATGGAGACAGCTTTAGCAATACTATTCAATAAACTCAACATACAATTGACACCAGAAATAACCTGCCACGCCAGCTGATTCACACTGAATTCGCCATTTAAAATATGCACATAGTCACTGATAAGAGAAGTCTATTCTACTGTAGCCATTTGACTACTTATTGCTTCTAATCTTAAATATGATTCTTTTTTATTACAATCTAGTGGCATATTTATAGCTAGCATTAAGAAAATAGAACATTTGAAATATCATGTCGGCCAGCAACAGTCACCTAAACAAATTCATGTCAGCCATAGTGATGTATTTTTGTTATTTGTTTGCCAGTGAATCAGTCGTCAAGACAATCGTGAGGGTATGCCGAAGGCAATATATCACTGATCTTTCCATCATGTGTTCCTCCATTCCTCATGCCACTAACCAAAACTATAGACTATCGGGGAGATATCATAGAGCCAAAATATGTTCATATAGATCATATTTCTGTTATGTTCATTTTCACTCGGTGAGACACAAGGATATCTCCCGCCAAAAACTCCCTTTGTTTTCATCACCATCGCTGTAGCTTATCGCTCTTAGGGAGACATCTCAAAGATTAGACCAAGCTTCACCGAAGACATCATTTACTTTCAGGTCACTATGATACTCCAATTGTTATATCAAAGTCTAGGAGTAGCCCCATGCCTTTCTTATGTTTCAGTATAGCTACTCACAGTCGGTGAGATATTATGTCAAAAGCCATTTGTCATACCAAAAGCACACTTTTTTTCCTTTTCTTATGTCGATGTAACCCCTTGTTTCTCTTATTGAAGAGCACCTATCGTGCGTGTCGCTACAACTTCTACCCCTCGGCAAGACACCATAGAGATATCACCGGGTTACACCAAAAACTTCCCATATAGCCTCATTTCGTTGTGACAATCCAGAAGTTCTGCCGACAAAACCACCACCATATTCCATTCGGCAAGACACTAGGCCCCTCACTGGGACCATACACCAAAACAAGGATCTTACATCGAGCAATGCATTTCATTATATTCAACTTCGCCAAGACCACAAGATTTTCCCACCGAAAAGAATACACCATGGGCCATTGGCAAGACATAACCATGTCGAGGGAACCCTATATAGATAATACCTTATTATACCGAAAGTACCATACCATGCTTCTTTTCCATTCACCGAGATAAAGCACCTCCTATGCTGACAAAGATCCATAGTCGCCATAACAAAAGATAAGTCTTGCCGATAGGCAATATAGACTTATGCAAGTAGAAAATGTTCAATGGGTCGGGGAGACAATAGTATTATCACACCGAAATGAACCAAAATGGAAAAATGCATGACACAACAGATTCAAAGGGGAAATATGGCAAAATATGAGTGGAATATGCACACGATAAGGCCAAATTAGGAAGTTTATGAGTAAAATCAACATGAAAAAGAATCAGATTTTAACAGTTCTAACAGTGGCTCCATCTGGGGATGAATGATAGTCAGATCATTGCAAGGATCTAGAATCTTTGGGAGAGTAGACTAGACAGAGAAAGAACCAATGAGTAGAATTGAATGAAATGGTGATGGAAATGGACAAGGGACTGATGGAATGAATGCAAGATGAATGCAAGATGGAAGTGAAAGAGAAGTGACAGTGAAATGGAGATGGACCAAAACCTAGACTACTGTGCATGGAAAAATAACTTTAGAGAGGATATACAAGAGTTGTCCATGCACTAGCAACCCTTAATCCTCTGTGATGCTCAAGAGAAGAAAAGCTTCAAGAATTGCCCATGAACAGGCAATTCCTAATCTTCACCAACCATGTTTTGCAGATAGTATGAATCTTCACCCCCTTTTATGACAACAACAAATGGTCCCAACCAGAGAGCTTCAAATTTACCATGCTTTCCCTTCTCCTGACACCTTACATTCCACATTAACACCAAGTCATTCTCTTCAAATTTTCTATTCTTTGCCTTCTGATCAAATAGATATTTCATATGTGCCTGTAACTTCATGTTTTGACTTTGGGCCTCTCTTCTTACTTCATCAAGTTTAGCAAGTTGTTCCATTCTATCTTCCATAGGCTCAAGAACTTCCAAATCTTCCTGTAAAACAAACTTATAGACTGATAACAAGTTCTGTAGAGGCATCCTGGCCTGTGCTCCATATACTAATTCAAATGGTGATTTTCCAATTGCCTTCTTCACAGTGATCCTATCAGCCCACACAGCCAGTTTTAGCTTTGAATCCCAAGCTTTCTTGTTATGTCCCAACATCCTTTCTATAATCTTTAAAAGACTTTTATTGCTAGACTCTGCTTGACCATTGGATTGTGGATGATAAGGAGCTGTATAAGAAATAGTAATGCCATACCTATCACAAAAACTTTTGAATTCATCTTATCTGAAGCACATCCCATTGTCTGTGACTATCCTCACTGGTGTACCAAATCTGGTGATAATGTTGTGCATCAAAACATTTGTTACAACTTTACTTGTAGCTTGCTTGGTTGGGACTGCCTCCACCCACTTTGTAAAATAATCAGTGGCAACTAGTATCCATCTATGTCCTCCACTTGACTTCTCTTATATCTCTCCAATAAAATCAATTCCCCATTGATGAAAAGGGGCATCCACTTGCAGAGGTCGAAGTGGAAAAGCACCTTGATACTTTAATTTTCCAGAAAACTTTTGGCAAGCCTCACATTTTCTCACATGTGTAAAAGAATCACTAAAAACCTTTGGCCAATAATACCCAGCCCTAAGAATCTTGTGTGTAGTTGTCTTTGCTGAGTAGTGACCTCCACAAAATCCTTCATGCATTTCACTTAGAAGATGCTTGGCTTGTGATTCATCCAGACATAATAATAATACACCATCTCTATTTTTCCAAAACAAATCTCCATCAATGAAAACATACTTTGATGCTTGTAACTTCAAAGTTCTCTTTTGGCTATCACTTAGCCCATCTAGACACTTCATGTATTTAAGATAATGCATAACATCAGTATACCATGGAGTGTGCTCAATGCTTGCAATTGTAGACCCTTCTTGAACATTGCAAATCTGATTTGCCTCAATATTGGTTTTTGCCATCAGTCTTGCCAAACCTTGGACTCTAACTAGCTTAGTGATTTGTATTTCCATGTCAAACTCTTGAATCTTGTTGATCCATCAACACCTTTCCCCTATGACTTCAGATTGTGTTAAAATATCTTTGACAGCAGCATGAGGGACATAAGCAATTACTCTTGCTCCAACAAGATATGGTCTGAATGCTTTTAAAGCTTTTACCAATGAAAATACTTATTTTTCCATAATGTCATACTTCAATTCAGACCCTTGTAATGATTTACTAAAGAAAGACACAGGTTGTTCATAACCATCATCATTTTTTTGTAACATAACAGCATCAATAGTATGCATTGAGGCAAAAGAAAAAATCTGAAAAGACTTTGCAAAATCTAGAGATTTAAGAACATGAGCCTCTTTGATAGCCTTCTTGATGGACATAAAAGAATCCAAAGCTTCATCATTCCAATCCATTTTTTTTCCTTTCTTTTCAAGATGTTGCACATGATCTTCAACCTTCTTCGAATAAGCAGTCAAGTCATCTTGGTACACCACCATGATAATATTAATCAAATCAGCAAATGCTACATCCATAGCCCTTTTGAAAGTTGCTCCAGCATTGGTGAGAGCAAATGGAATTCTTATGTATACATATGTTCCCCAAGGGGTTGTAAATGTTTTCTTATATTGTTTAGATTCCTTGACTTTGACCTGATTGTATCCAAAAAATCCATCCATCATAGACACTAACTCACACCCTGTCACTTTATGCAGTATGGCTTCCATATTTGGTAGAGGATAATTATCCTTAAGAGATGCCATGTTCAGATTTCTAAATTCAACACACAATCTGATGTCACCATTCTTCTTTCTTACAAGAACTAGATTTGAAACCCAGGTTGAATGTCTAATTGGTTTAATGATTCCTCCATCCCTGAGCTTAGTTAATTCCTCCTCCATCTTAGGCTCCAATGTTGGATTAATAGGTCTTTTCTTCTGTCTGAAAGGCTTGGCATCTGGCTTCAAAGGTATTTCATGCTGAAATAGATCTTCCCTGTATGCCTTCAGCTCTTCATATGACCAGGCAAGCACATGTTTGTACTTTCTCAACAATTCAATTAGCATTCACCTAATTACTGGGCTTATTTTCTTCCCAATGTACACCTTTCCTGGTGCTATGTCAGTCCCCAAGTTAATTTCTTCCACATCTTCTCTTTTGACTGGAGTCTATTTTAGAAGGGACTGATCATTTCCATCATACACCGTCTCTAATGCCACCAGACCTTTGGAAAATATATTTGTTTTGAGCTGCAATATTTATTTTTCGAACACTATTTATTTACCATCTACTTCTTCAACAAAAGCATTGAAATCAATTTCCTATGCTTCATATTGGTCTATACAGTGCAAAAATTTCAAAATATTAGCATCATCATTAAAAAATTGCCAGCTATAAATGTTATCAGGAATAGCAGGCCTCGTCTTGAACTCAATCTATGTTGCACCAGCTAGTGGGATATCATCTCTTTTCAGTGCTGCATTTGCTAAAAAATCAGCCATTATGTTTTTTGACTTGTCAATCCACTCAATCGAAAAAGCATGAAATAATTCAATTGTGTCCCATACAACATTCCTATATTGTTTTAATCTTTTGTGCTTTGCTGCATATTTTGATTTAATTTGTGAAACAACAAACTTAGAATCACCCAAAATAGCCAACAACTTAATCTTGTGTTTCACATCTATATTCAAGCCTTTCAATAAAGCTTCGTACTCTGCCACATTGTTTGTACATTCAAATGCTAATAGGAAAGAGTATTTAAAAGTAATACCTCTAGGCAAAATGAATACAATCCCAACTCCATTACCCTCTTGACTATAGGCTCCATCAAAATACATCTTCCAGACACCATTGCAATCAAGTGCAACATGTTTCTCAATCGGGTCACTATTCATTAATTCTGGCTGAGCTGGTTCAATCTTAAAACTCCCCAGATCAACATCACAAAAACAATTGATCTAATCTTGTGGCACACTTTCAACAAGTTGGCTCATTCTTGGCTCTCTGTATAACTTGAACTCTTGACCACTCACTGGTATAGTAGCCTAAGATAAATCAAATTGAACATTCCCACCTAGAGCTGCAGTCCACTGTCTTGACAAAAGCATCCCGAATTGAGGAGGAGTATCAATAACTATTATGTCTATATTATATGTTGCTTGCGGATATGTAGCCAATTTGACTTCAACATCTTTTATAATACCAACGACAGGAACATGTCGATTATCCATAGCATAGCACTTGCCTCCAGTGATATCAACACATATGCCAAGCTGTCTCATTACTTCGACTGGCATGATGTTTATAGTAGCACCAGAGTCTATCATACAGTTTCTCAACAACTTATTATTTATAAGCAATGTGGTGAAGAAAGGATCCACTGGTGGAGGAGTTGATAATATATCATTCAAGCATACCTCAGAATTATTTACCTTTTCCTACCTATTGCCTTCTTCACAATTCACATTTTTCTTATTCCCACTTGTAATCAATTGAACAACATCATCTCTGTACTCTTTAATTTTCATTAATTCAAGAAGTGGAATAGACATTTTTACCTGGGACAATGCCTGAGCAAAATCAAAAGAAGAGCCTTCCACCTTGACAGTCTTCTTTAATTCTGGCGCTTCTCTCTTGCTTTCCTCTTTTTCTTTTTTACTAGACTGCACATGCATCTGTATTTCTTTATTTAATTCCTTCACTTCCTTATTCTAGACTGATTTCTATTTGATTTCATCATGCTGCTCATTTCCTGGCTTTGTTGCACTTTCCTGTGTTGTCTTTTGATCTTTTACAAAAATTCCCCTAGGAACTCCATCTGGCTCATTTACTTTTTTGTTTCTCAACTAGTATTTACTTCATGCTTCCTCAATTGCAGCAACAATAATTCTTTCTATTTCATCTATCGTAGGTCTCCTCACATTGTATTGAACAGGTGCCTCAACACGATGTGGCTCTATGTAATCTTCATTAGAATCATAAAAAATATGTTGCTCAACCATATGGACATTATACTTCTGATTGGAGACATCATATTCATAGCCTTCATCCTCTGAAGAAGAATCTCTTTCTTCAACATGGTGAAAAATATTTGAAGTCAAATATACGGTGTGATCTTCTCCATTATTTTCGTTCAACATTCCTTCTTCTTGCATCCTTTGAGCTACAATGCAATAATCTAGAGAATGTGGCTGATTGCAAACTTCACAAAAGTAACTATTACTCACAATGTAAGTTCCCTTCTTGCTGAATGGATTAGGGGTTTCTTTGCGTCTTGGCCTAGCTACAATAGGTCTCCCATCTTTCCAATCTGTATTGTAAGGCATATCATGCAACCTTGGCCTTTCACCTCTATTCTCATTTCTGTAAGTATTCTCGTCTATACTGATAATTATTGCTTTGTTGAGGAGGCCTGGGGTTGTCTCTCTTATTAACTATACTAGCAGCCTTTCTATTATTTTCAATTGTCAATGCAATTTTCTGTGCTTCAGCCAAATCTCTTGGGGATTTACTTCTCAGTTCATACCCTATCTTAGGATAAAATGCACTTAAATAAATAATCAATGTAGCAAAACCTAACAACCTCGATCCAGGAGGTACTTTAGTATGCAACTTGTTGAACTTTCAATTGAAATCATAAATCGAATCATTTTGATTTTTCTAAATTCTCACTAATTCATGAAGAGCCGCATCTAGAGCATTTTGATTCCCATATTGATCTAAGAATTTGTCTTGAAATTCTTGGAGAGAATTAATTGAATATGCTGGCGGGCTATTGAACCAATCCCTAGAATCTTCGAGAAGTGACATCATGAATAACTTCATGTGTAAATCTTCATAAGGCATATCTATGTCTTGAATGAAAACATTAAAACTCCTTAGATGTTCTTCAGCTGTGATTGTATTACTTCTTGTAACTTTGGGCACCATGTTTCTCCAACTGCTATCCATAGAGTAAGGATATAGTTGGAAGCCAACTAAATCAAATTGTTTGATCATGGTTATATGCTGACGAGGAGGAGGAATATGTGGATTTTGATACTAATGCATGTAATTATTGTACTGTGCATTCTGTTGTGGGACAAATTGCTGACTAGGAGGTGGATACGTACCTATATGTTGTGTGGGAATATGAGGTGAATGATTTGGTTTCCTGTAATGATTCCCACTCTCATGGTGAGGAGATATGGGTGGACCAGAAGGCCCTGTCCCATGACTGCCCTACTTGTGAGGTGGGACATACTTTGGGCCACCAGATGTATGATCATTAAGTTGGGTCTTCTGTAATTTAGCCTCCAACTACTCCGCCCTCTTCCTGTATAATTCAAGCTGAGCCCTTAACTCATCTGGAGTCTCATGATCAACAAACACATTATGGTTATCTTGCATATTCTAGTATTCATACTCCTACTTCTTTCTAGCTTCGAACTCAGCCAGTTCCTGAGGATTGTAAAATGGAATTACTTGCTCTTTAGGGGTATAGGGATCTACACCTAAATTATCTCTCCATGTGTCATAATGATCATAAGTCTCAAGATGTGAATTAAATGTTTTATCTTTATCTGTCATGCACATATCTTCATTTATTCCTTTTCCCTTGTCAGCTTTGTCACCCTTGTGTGTCCATTTATTGTTGCCAGCAAGAGCTCCAGAATGACCTCCCCTATATTGAGATCTCCTTCCATTCATGTTTGCACAAATGCAAAATTTCTATCAGAGTCACCACTCACTTTTCAGAAAGTGAGAAAATGTTTAATACTTCTAGTCTCCAGTGGAGTTTGTGCAATATCTCTGACTCTATGATTAGGGCTCTGATTCTGATTGTTCCCCAGTAGAGTCACCAATTTGCTAGCTCTCAAAAATGCAGATTTGAACCATGAAAGGTTGCCAAGATTTCACAACATTTTAGGGTAACAGAACAAGGCTTGAAACAATCAAACCTTGTACTCTTCAGGTGCTGCTAGACCTAGGCGGGTGTACCTCTCTTGAACAATGCAGACTTAACTTGGGATAATCTTTATGAGATACTTTGTCCATAATGGAAGATGACAATGAAAAAATGAAACCAATCTTGATAGCAATAGTAAAAGTGGTTTTCTAATCTAACACCTAAAATGAATAATAAGCAGATGTAAAGAAATTGAGTGAATTCAAATAATGTAATTGTAGAGACCAGTGCCTTGTTGGGTATGCAGAGTCAAATGAAATAGAAATGGGAAACTTATTCTAGTAGAAGATCGAATTGCAGGCATATGATCTATTCATAACTTGTATGAACAATGCAAGACTATGACTACTGAGCTCTACTTTAAGAATCCAAATGAATCTTCTTGATTACTGTGATCAATGAAAAGGATTTAATCTCTACTTGAGAGAACCAGTGAATTAATCACACAAATACAACAAATGTGTATTGACAAACTGAACATAAACTTGTTATGCCAATTTAAATAATCAGAAAGAATCAAAATGGAGACAAATTCAGCAATACTATTCAATAAACTCAACATATAATTGACACCAGAAATGACCTATCATGCCTGTTGATTCACACTGAATTCACCATTTAAAATATGCACATAGTCACTGATAAGAAAAGTCTATTCTACTGTAGCCATCTGACTACTTATTGCTTCTAATCTTAAATCTGATCCTTTTTTATTACAATCTAGGGGCATATTTATAGCCAGCATTAAGAAAATGCAACATTTGAAATATCATGTCAGCCAACAACAGTCACCTAAAAAAATTCATGTTGGCCACAGTGATGTATTTTTGTTATTCGCTCACCAGTGAATCAGTCGTCAAGACATCCGTGAGGGTATGCTGAAGGCAATATATCACTGATCGTTCCATCTTGCATTCCTCCATTCCTCATGCCACTAACCAAAACTATAGATTGTTGGGGAGATATGATAGAGCCAGAATATGTTCATAGAGATCATATTTCTGTTATGTTCATTTTCACTTGGTGAGACACAAGGATATCTCCTGCCGAAAACTCCCTTTTTTTATCACCATCGCCGTAGCTTACCACTCTCGGGGAGATGTCTCAAAGATTAGACCGAGCTTCACCAAAGACATCATTTACTTTCAAGTCGCTGTGATACTCCAATTTTTATATCGAAGTCTAGGAGTAGCCCCATGCCTTTCTTATGTTTTGGTATAGCTACTCACAGTCGGTGAGATATTATGTCGAAAGCCATTTGTCATACCGAGAGCACACTTTTTTTCCTTTTCTTATGTCGCTGTAACCCCTTGTTTCTCTTACCGAAGAGCACCTATCATGCATGTCGCTATAGCTTCTACCCCTTGGCAAGACATCATAGAGATATCACCAGGTTACATTGAAAACTTCCCATATAGCCTCATGTCGTTGTGACAATCTAGAAGTTCTGCTGAAAAAACTGCCACCATATTCCATTCGGCAAGACACTAGGCCCCTCACCAGGACCACACACCGAAACAAGGATCTTACATTGAGCAATACATTTCATTATATTCAACTTTTCCAAGACCACAAGATTTTCCCACCGAAAAGAATACACCACGGGCTATCGACAAGACATAACCATGTTGGGGGAACCCTATATAGATAATACCTTATTATACTGAAAGTCCCATCCCATGCTTCTTTTCCATTCACAGAGATAAAGCACCTCCTATGCCAACAAAGATCCACAGTTGCCATCACAAAAGATAAGTCTTGCCGATAGGTAATATAGACTTATGCAAGCAGAAAATGTTCAATGGGTTGGGGAGACAATAGTATTATCACGATGAAATGAACTAGAAAGCAAAAATGCATGACACAACTGATTCAAAGGGGAAATATGGAAAAATATGAGTGGAATATGCACACGGTAAAGCCAAATCAGGAAGTTTATGAGTAAAATCAACATGCAAAAGCATCAGATTTTAACAGTTCTAACACCACCCATGGTGAATGAGTCCCACCTATAGGCCTGAAAGTTAATTTTCTTGGATTTCAGCTCCCAATAGTCAGAAATAGGTTTCTGGAAGATTTTTACCAGTAATAGGACTGATTCGCCATGCATGGAAAATGAGTCTTGGTGGCCATTAACAACAATTTTTGAGACATTCCAAAACCTTCCAGTGATTATTTTTCCTCCAAGTGCACTCTATTTAATCTCATCAATTTTTTTTCATTTACTTAAGTTTTTAGTTCATTTTAGCAATACATAATGTGTTTTCAAACAAGTCATAATTCTTAGATTTTGCATTCATGTTTGATCAATTTCATAGTTTAGTTGCACTTAGATCATTCCATTTAGCTCATATCAAATAGCACACATCCTAATTCTAATGAATGAGTAAGCATTTTTGGATCTAATCTCTCTCCTTTTGGGTGAAAAACCCTATAAGAGTTAAAGATTCCATTGGGTCAAAAAATCTATGGTTCAACAGCCAAAAAACTACAAGATGACTTTGAAAAATTATAAAAGGATCATATATAAAATTGTTGTAGGAATACAATAGGGTAAATTCCTTGGTCCATCCTCCTCAAAGCCTAACATTGGAACATGAAAAATCCATAAGCTATCTTAGGAGACACATCCTAACAAGAAATGGATACCTTTATGTTGAGGATTATAAAACTAAAAGAGAAACTTAAGTAAAGAAAAGAAGTAGAGAAGATGACAATAGATAAATGGAATATGAATCTTGCTAATTTAGTTAGAAGAATTTCTAGTCATAAAAAATATTGCATCCTACATAAAGTTGATAATGCATGGGCCAATTATAATAAATTGAGAAAAGCATATGTTTACCATGTCAATAATGAAACAATTTTGAGAGTGTATAGGAGTGAATTTTCACCCCATGTGTAAATTCCCATTTTTTCCCTCTCCACTTTAGAAAACCAAGTTTAGAGGCTTAATTCCACCTAAGCCTGTTGCTTGCATCCCACTTGGCCCCTGTTTTGAGCATTGGTGGAGGTGTTTCTATTGGGGATGCCCACTCAATGCATAGATGTCCACATGGTGTGCTTACATCTCTGGAATATTCTTGCAGCTGAACTTGTAGAGGTATTACACTTCTCATTGGGAGTCAAGTTGTAATGGCCCCTTCAGTCGACTGACCTGAATATGGCCATTTCTTTCATTCCTTCCTTCAAATTCACTCCTTGAACATGCATTTCAACCTTCTATGCATTCAATCTAGCTTCTTCACAACTTCAAGCATTCATTCTATCACTTCACAAGCTCACCTTCACTCACTCCAAGCATACAAGCTCTCCATTGTAGCAAACACAACACTCCATAATTTTGGTAGAACAAGTTGGGAATGAAACACCATTGCAACAGAGGCTCAAGTACTCTCATTTTCTCCCCCAAGTAGCCTTGAGGGCTCTTGGTGGAGGTGGTAAGCTTCCCTTTCTTTCCTTCTATCACTTGGGTGAGTTATCACATTACTATTTTGTAGTGCTTTTGTGCTCTTTACTATATTACTTTCTTTATCTCATTTCCTTGGCTGTCTGTGGAGGTGGAGACACCTAAATGGGGGTCTAAATAATGAAGACCCCTATACAACAACCCAATATTTTCCTCTCCTTTGTGTGTGTAGGTGAATGTGCTTTTGAGGAGCTAGCTGGAAAATGAGTTTCTTTGTGAGATCATTCTTGCCACTTTTACTCTTGGATTTTTGCTTTATCACATTAGGGAGTACTTGGTTTATTTATTTATGTTATTTTGGCCCTTTAGTGGTAGTTATATGGGCCATTAGTCATTTTCTTATGTTTGACCTTGTCTTTGTTGTTGTTTGGCCATACGAACACCAGTGCACTTTAGAGATGCTAGTGTGTCACGTTGTCATCCAAGGAAACCACTTTCATCCTTGGACATAGAGCTTCTTGAGGCATAGTGTTGAACCTAAATATTGGCTCACCTAGCCCTATTTTTCATTTTGGATTTGTAGAGTGGTTGAAGGACTTCATAGTCCTCACCATTCTCCTCCTACATATCCTAATGCCCTGTTTAGTTGAGGTAAGTTATTGAATCCATCAAAATCTTGGCCCTTCATGACCTGGGGCCTTGGACATGAAGTCCCTCCCTTACATTTTGGTGAACCTGACATCAACCAATATCTGTTCATCCATCAATGTTGAGGATTCCCTTGAGTACTTCATGATTGTTGTGTTTCTGAGTGTTGTGAAGGTTTATGAGCATCACAACCCAATCCATAACTTCTAGGCATATCATTAGGAGAAGTGTACAACACCTTTCAATGGAAAGGACGAAGGTCTTTATTGGGTTATCTACAAGCCTTTTCTCTAGTCCCATCATTGGTCTAGCCATGTGGAAGCAATTGTCAAGGAGCGAATTAGGCTTATTTGATGAGACCGATCATATCCCCACTCCTCCTGCGTCTCCTACACCATCACTGGTAGACAAGCATGAGGCTATTCAGATCCCTACATAATATATGTTTTCCCTTGCTAGAGGACTAGGTGACTTATAAAACCACTTGGAAAGGAATCCGAAGATGGCCAGGGCCACTTGGGTTGTTAGTGAGTTGAAACATATGATGGGTAAAGATTGAATCTAGGCATAGAGCTTCTAACTAGCCTCCTCAGTCTCACTAAATCATTCAATCCTTCGAGCAACCCTAGTTTTGCACAAGGAGTCACTTTTGAAGAGCATGAAGGAAAGTTAGAGGTCTTGATGCCTCCCACTTCCATTTATATGACCAATGTAGTCCCTTCTATCAGTATCCCTTTTGTCTCTGAACAAACTAAAATTATCAAAGTGAACAAGGTCCCCTTGGGATTTAGCTTCACCCCTCCTGTCACCTCTAGTGGTGGAGGCTTTGGCGGGTTGAGTGGTGGGGGATTTGGTAGTGGTGGTGGATTTGGCAGTGGAGGCGGTGTTGGTGGAGGTGGCTCTAATGGAGGTCATGGTGGTGGTTCTAGCGGAGGCCCTATTAGAGTGGTGGCTCTAGTGGAAGTCACACTGGTGGTGGTTCTAGAGGTGGCCTTAGCAGGGGTTCTAGGGAGGTTCCTCTAGCCTTCTATCTTCTAACGATCCTATTCTGAACACTCTTCTTTAGAATATGGGTAAGATGTAGAGTCAGTTGGTGAGTCTTATCCAAGCCTCTGCCCAGCCTATGTTTCAACCCTTTTTCTAACATAGCCCATTTTTCAGTCACAATATTGAACACTCCTTTCCCCCAAGGAATGGAGATACCTAAATTCAAAAATTATGGTAGTAAAAGGGATCCACAGACACATGTGTCTACCTTTAATGCCTTATGCATGAAATTTTTCCATCAAGATGCCTTGATGGCCAAATTTTTTTCCCAATCTCTCAAGGTCATAATGCT
Source organism: Sequoia sempervirens (assembly GCA_007258455.2). NCBI lineage: Eukaryota > Viridiplantae > Streptophyta > Pinopsida > Cupressales > Cupressaceae > Sequoia > Sequoia sempervirens. The sequence continues at coordinate 50,884 of VDFB02328635.1, forward strand.
CGAGTGGTACTACTCCTTGCCTGAAAATTCCATTTTCTCATTCAACCAACTTGTTTATTAATTTATTAGAAAATTTCAAGAAAACATTGGCCTAAAGATGACCTTTTCAGATCTCGTCCGATGTAAACAAGGTGATAACAAAAAAATTATTGATTTCATAGTGTGCTACCAATCACTCCTTCAACCAATCTCATATCAACTGCCTGATTTTGATGTGCAGAAGGTACTCATAGGAAACTTAAAGAGGCCTTGGAAAGAAAATTTTGCACTTATGAAATACCCTTCTTTCACGTACTTGTGTGCAACTTTACGAGAGTACCAACAAATGGTTGCTTAGTTTGGGAGTTCCTCCTCACACTCCCATTCTAATGGAAAATCCATTGTATCGATCTCTAGGAAAGGTATTGCCATTACAAATGTAGTAGCTATTGCTAATGAAAACAGCCTCAAACGTAACTGAAAGTTCACAAAGTTATTGAAATCTTATACTTCCATCCTATAGAAGTTGTTGAAGGATAAGATCATAACTTTTCCAAGTCCTAAGCTTGTTAAAGAGCCTTACCATAATTGGTATGATGGGAGAACTTATTGTCAGTACCATCAAGTTAATGGACATGATACCAAATGCTATATGCGGTTTTGTCATGAGATACAAGACCGCATCAAGGATGGTACCATTTGTCTCGATGGGAATAAACAAAATGCTAACAAGTCAGTGGAAAAAGCTAATAGTGAACTACATGTATACACGGACCCCTTTTTCATCACACTCTGCTAAAATTATTATCGATCTTGTTGATTTTGTTACTCATCCTAGGGCCTATGTCAATATGGTCATGGTGACTTTTAATGCTCCACCTACACCCAATTTGATGGAGATTACATTCACATCACAATATTTTCCCTTAAAAAATAAATGCTTGCCTCTACATTCTTGCTTGCATCAATGGTAACAGTGTGACAGGAGTCTTGGTAGACCCCATGAGCTACGTGAATGTTATCATAGAAGAAACATTAGTATTACATTTTTTACAGAAGGAAAAATATGAAGAAAAAAAATCTATCATATATACACATGATGACATGACTCTTCAACCTTACGGTTCAATAACTTTGTCCATCCTAGTTGGACATAGGGTTGTTGACACAATTTTCGATGTTATCCCAAAGTTGGATCTGTTCAAAGTGAAGCTAGGCATTCCTTGGCTAGCTTCCATGAATGGAACTACCTCCATTATTCACAAGTGTTTAAAGTTTTCCCATGAAGGTGTTGTGCATGTAGTGCATGACACCGGATATCAACCCTTGGTGTCCCATGGTGGATACCTGTTGGATCACATTTGGCCCTCCCTAGTTGGTTTGCTTTCTCCAAGAATGGACCTACTTTAGAAGAATTATGTAAAGTATAAGAATGGGGACAAGCGATAGTCGAAGCTGACCCTTCTTGTAGTGCAATAGTTGGTCACCCCCTCCTCCCTAAAGGAGAAGGAGAAGGCTGCACTAACCACTCCTCCTTCTTTGAATAAAGAGGAGAAGCCCATATCGGCTCCCTCTCCTTATCATAAAGGAAAAGAGAAGGTAACTTTTCCTCAAACTACCTCGTCCTCTCCCCTTTCCTAGGAAGAGTACTGGATGAATAGGCCCAGTGGATATCTGTTAAGTTCGATGATTCCTCCTTGGCATAGGCCCAAGCTCAGGATCACAAATCTTCCTAATGAATACTCTAGACTGTGGTACTACTTATATGACAAAAAGAAAGGTTCAAAAAGGGAATTGGATCCATGGCCTCCTACTAATTCTAATCCCAAGGCAGTGAGTAGGAAGAGGCTCATTGTTGGGAATGTGACTATCTCTCGTTTGTCTCACTTCATTCAGATCGCTCCTTCACTAAAAACCATAGTGGATCTTCCCTTAGTTTGAAGCAGGGGCCTTTTTCTAGTGGCCTCACCCTCAGCTCAGAGTTGAATAAACTGCCTTATTTTATAATTCAAGTCGATGAAGAAGGCCCTCTTAAGGGTGTGCCACCTTCCAGGCCTCCTGTGATGTCACCCACTTTCCTTATTCTCCTGGTTGGTTTGATGTTTTCGGCTTCCCACTAGAACAGCTTTTTATGAGGTATAGGTGTTCATTGCCCCTTTGGTGGAGCCACCTTTGTTGATGTCCATTTCAGATATCTAGCCTTTTTTGAATCTGATGGATATGATTAATACCTCATTCATATTTGATGCACTCCTTTCCTCCTCTTCCTCTACACCTCTAGCTTTGTCTGTGGGGATTTCATCTCCATTAGAAAAGAAAGAGGTGGAGAGTGGTCCTTCTAGAAATAAATGGCGTAAGAGGATCCCACCTTCTCCACAAGGTGGTTTGGTACTAACTTATTCTATCCTAGTGATGGAACTGTTCTTGGCTTTCCCTGAGTTCATCACCACTCCTGAGTCACTTGACAAGCCTAGTGGTGAATCTTGGGCTTAGCTTGCCCCATCCAATGAAATTAGACAGAATGCTCCTATGGGGTGCATGTTTAACTCTATGGATGAAGTTTTGGCCTTATCAACAATCTTCACAAAATTTCTGACCTTGGCTCCACAAGAGCTTGACAGAGAAGACCTCGAGGGGCCCTATTCCTTAGCCCTTGTTGTGAGAGGGCTAGATTCCCCTCCTCTTAACATCCATCCACTACAGGCTCATCTTCCTTCCCCATACGATGATCTAGAGTGGGAACCAGACAACCTCTTGGCTGATCAATGTTAGGAAGAGGCCTCTTCTTGATCTTGTGTGTGTGTGCATTTTGTGATGTGTTCCTCCATGATCATGCTATGTGTGCTTGAATGACCCTTGTTACCCCTGTTGGTGCTTGGATATAGGTGTGTTTTTTGTGTCATAAACGTTCTTCTATTTGTATCATCATTCTTCCATGTTTGTGCTTGATTTTCAATAAATTGGAGATGATGCAAAGTGTTGGGGACATTTAGGCTTCCCTTCCATGTTGACCCAATTTTTTTAATTTTTACTTTGATTTTCATGCATTCTTCCTGATCTGGTTGGGATTGATGATCTTTCACCTTGCTCCATGGTTACCTATTATTATGAGCTCGAACAAATCTAACCCCGCTAAACCAGATCCCCCTATGCCCTTTGTTTATATTTTTATCTCTTTTAATTTTTATTTATCTTTCTCTCTCCTATGCTTGAGTTGTCCCTCCTATGTGTGACAACATCCTTTCCTCAACATTTTAATTTACAAAAAATGCATTCATGGCCAATGGATCTTTTCTCAAAAATCCTCACAATTTTTTTTTTAGAATTGTTTTCTCAACTTGAAACCCTAACAAAACATGTTTCCTTCATCATGGGTTTGTAAAGAAGGGACTAGAACCTTCCTCTAAAGTGACAACAATGTTAACCTCCCCCTCGATTTGGGGCATATTCTT